>JAPFTB010000051.1:0-164094 GCA_030779245.1 Fusarium sp. MBC 438 | reverse complement strand
GGATTATTTTAAAAATCTATAAAATTTCTTTTTATATTTAATATTAAGTAAGGTTTATAATTATTAAAAGAAGCTAGCTTATAGGTCTTATAAATCTTATTTTTAGCCTATCTGGATAACCTCCTCTTTACGTTCGTCCTAGCCGGCGCTAAAGGTTCTATTCATAACGCTTCCCTTCTTAGGATTGCAAGCGCAAAGGGATTCTATAAGACACAGAGAAACCGCCTCGTCCTTAGCGATACCGGCTTTAGAGCCCGTATCGGTCTTCTACTCCCATATACCGGCAAGATATATCATCTCGATGACTTCCGGCGGCGGAATTGCATGCCGCAAGACGCGGAGGAGTTATATAACCTTCGTCACGCACAGCTATGGTCTCGAGTCGAGCAGGCTTTTAGTAGGTTAAAGAGAAAGTTCAAGATCCTACGCATAAGTCCTCCTAAGTATAGTATCTATGATCAGCAGCTAATTATATATGTAACGACGGGTCTATATAATTTCATTATAACAGGAGGGATAGACCTTAATGCCTTCAGAAGCCAGAAGCGGCAAGAGCTCTCAGAAGCAGAGGAAGACGCGATGCAGGCGGCGAGACTACAAGTAGAGGGAATCTTACCATATCATAGCGGCACCGAGATGCGGGCAAGGATCAAAGGTTAGTTAAACTATCAGGACTTCAGCAGGGAGGAATTTAATAAGACTATCGCGGTTGCCGGGCAATAGACTGACGATGAGGAAAGCGGCGGTGAGGAAGGTAGTGATAATAAAGGTAGTGGTATTATTAAGTGACGGCGGAGTCGTAGGCGAAGGAGGGGTTAAGGGGTTAAAGCCGGCTGTAACACTCGGCTACACGCCGAGCTATGAGTATTAGGCTATAAGGAAAAGTTGGCGTTAGGTAGCCAAGGGGTCAAATTAGTTAATTTTATATATAAAAAGTAGGCAAATTATAACCTATCCTACCGGGCCTAAACTCCTTCCTACCTTGATATATAATCTCACTAGAGAGACCCAATTTTCTATACCACCTAAGCCTCCTTCGCCTCTAAGGAACTCAGTGAATTCCATACAACTGCATATATCGAATTACTACTTATTATATCCATAACCCGCATTACGAGCTTAAGCCCTCGAGGCTATAGGACTTAAATATAGTCACTAACTGCTTTCTCGATATCCTCATAGCCTTCTGGCCGCGGCACGACTATGTGCCGCCGGTTAACTTCCTTATCCGTAAGCATATCCCTTATTTCCTCCTAGGAAACACCAATATGTCTTCTCTGCCGAGCAGTATTAAGAGCTTCATTAGGGATAGTATTGCCGCCACTCGAATCTCCTCCAGCCCGCTGCCGAGCCTAGGGAGGAGGTCGTACTGCCGTAGACCGGGGCATCTAGGCAAGCAGCGGCACCTAAGACGCCGGGTTGGTCTCCGGAACCCTCGTCGCCTACGAAAAGACAGCAATATCGTCCTCAGAAGATAAGACCTGTATCGGGCCGTCAACTGCGATAATAGTCGGCTCGGTCCTCATAGGCGAGTCCGCCTCCTCCTCCTCGTAGCCCGGCAGCGATGCATTCCCTCGAGCTTTAGCCTATCCCTGCTAGAACCTCTCGTCCCCCGGCGGGTAGATATGACGCCCGGCAGGAGGGTTATCTTAGAAGATCTCCGCCTAGGCATCGAGGGTGATGATATTATCGACCGGTAGACCTTCCCTAAGTATCTTCTTCCCTTCTGCCCTGAACTTCTCGATAATCTTCCGCCGATTTATGCCACTGACGTTTAGTAAGGTCTTATGATTCTCGTTAGGCGCTGTCCCCGTCGTATTTCTAACCTCACGATAGATTCGCCATAGCTTCTTTAGGATCGTCAGTCTATTCGCTAAGACCTTATTACTCTACGAATCTTTAGGCTAGCGTTACCGGAAGGCAAGAAGGAAAGACTTTAGAACCGATATAAGAGCGGTCTACCGGACAATCGAGAGTCTTCCGGCCCGGCGGGCATATAATAGCCTCTGAAGGAAGTAGAGAGATTACTCCTAAGACTATCGCCACCCTCGAGAGTTATGCCCTTCCTTATTTAACGTATGAGGTTAAGAGGAAGCCGGCGCCGATTCCTCGCCGGTAATAGGTTCGGCGGGATATTAGTCTCTAGACCATGTCTTAGGCATTGCATTTACTCACTCTTCGATTTATAGCTAATATAGCAGGAGAGGAGCAATATAATCGAACATCTTAGTTAGATTCTCGTCTGCAAATTGAGGTATTAAAGGGCGGAAGAAGACGCGGCTACAGCTTAAGCATCGGCATCATAATGACTTCACTTTAGGCGGGGAAGGCAGTGAGGATCCCTCGCTAGAAGAGGAATAGTCATGAACATAGCGAGGTTTTGGGTACATGACGGTGGCACAGCTAATTTTATGCGATAGGATGTCTCTTATTCAAATGTCAGATATTTTGATAGACATTGCGACTCTGGACCTTAGTGAGGACCTGCTATTTCTGTATTGCATTTAGGGAGCTCTCGGCGAGATACGAACTGTAATTGGCTTAGATCCCGGTATAGTACGCGATGGTAGTCTTCGCGCAAGCAAAGAGGTAGCATGATGGGCTCGGCCGGCTTAAACATTGCTCTTGGAGGATATTGACAATAAACCGGTGCTTGCACACCCGGCATTGCCCACTGTTGTATACTGTTGAGCTACTTCTCGCGATAGCTCTCAAAGACGCCGTAAACTCCCCTTGTAGCATTGTCGTATAACTGCATGTTTTGGGCGTGTTCAACGTCCTTGGCGGTGGTGGTTAATACAGAATAAAGAAGCTTATTGCTTTCTAGCCTTTGTTGAATGGTTAGTATAGGTCGACGAGCGGAAGATGAGGGAGAATTACGGTTCTCAGCAGACGAGAACTTGACGCCTGGCTAGATGAGCACTCATTAGGTTTATCCTAGCGCAAACAGATATATTTATGGTCATACGGTAACTCCTCATCAGCACATCTGATCTACCTGAGCAAGATACTCTGGCGAATACCGCCCATCTTCTCCCTCAGAGCACTATTCAATGTCACCCTCCTGGAAATCAGCCAAATACCTGTAAAGATTGTGCAGCGGCAATCCCCTTCTTTAGATCTGAAAACGTCATCTTCTTCGCCTCGCGCTTTGCCAGCTGCCGCGCCGTCTTGATGGAGTTGCGAATCTGCCAGCCGTTTATTGGGTACCGCGCCAGCTCGTCGAGATTCATCTCAATGTCGTCGAAGTCGATCTTGTTTACCTCCCCAATCTCTTTCAGCCTGTTTAGAAAGTTCCGCCAGATCTGCTTCCGCTGGTCGTCTTTCAGCTCATAGTGTAGTGTCAACCGGATGCGTGATTTGAATGCCTCATCAACGGTGCAAACACAGTTCGTGGTGAGAATAAGAATGCCCTCGTTGTACTCGAGGGCGCGTAAGAAGACGGACACCAGGGCGTCGCGCTTGGGATCTTGAAGTGTTCGCTGCTCGAGAAATACCTCTGCGTCATCAAGCAGCACCACACAGCCCCAGATCTTACCCAGGTGTAAGACAGACTGAAGAGACTTCTCCACCTGCTCCGGCTCAGTGCCAATGCTTCCCCAAGTCACCGGATAGAGCGGCTTCCTCGCTATCTCAGCGACTAGCTCGGCCGTGAAGGTTTTCCCGGTGCCGGTTGGGCCACGGAGGAGTATGGTGAGGCCATTCCCCTTGTTGTTGATGAAATCTGTGCTCTTTTCTGGCTTAAACTGCGTGGTCACCAAGGCGAGAATCTGTTCCTTCATGTCTTCATCGACCACGAGGCTCTCAAAGGCCTTGTCATTCCAGACAACGTCTCGAATCTGATCGACCTGGAGGTCAACTATTCAAAACATTAGTATAAAATACGGTGATTTGGTTGATGCCAAAATCGAGTGAACTTGCCCCATTCCTTGCGTCGGAGGTCAAAGCCGGGAACCATTGTTGGGAACAAATAAATCTCGGGAGGTCGGGGGTCTTGATCTTCCTTTGGCGAGTATTCATCCATTTTGGAACATTGGTCTCGGTCGGAGGAACTGTTGGTCGGCTGATTTTCTTTGTACGTGTTGAAATCGATCATGAATCTTTGCCCCTGATACAAGTCAGCTGCCTTGAATCTCCAAAGACCCAAATCCTACCCACTGCTTCTGTTCCGCCGGGGACGGCCCCATCGTACGAGACAAGTTGCTTGCTACGCAGCTTCCACCACATCTTGGCACGCAGTTTCAATGTCTCTTCCACGTCGTGGGCAGCATGTTTGAGGGTCTTGATACCTAAGGCTGCTATATCTACTTCATCATCTGGGAGTTCGGTTTCGAGAACTATTTTGACTTCCTCCTCGACCAGATAGAATGCGCCAGAATATTCAAGCGACTGGCAAGGAACGCGCCATATAGTCGATTTCTTTGATGTGCCTTCTTGGTCACGCTCCTTGTCCGTCCTCTCACCAAACTCAACCGGTTGAGGGCGAGCCAGAACCATACGGCCCCTGGGAACACCATTCTCATCGGAGACTAGAATGTCTCCCGGGCGTAAGAGGAAGGGCATGGAAATGCGAGATACGAAACCTCTGCGTAGTTGGCCATCGACCTTGTTAAACAGTGACGCGTAGGTAGCCTCGATCCAGTCCCCAAGCGCCATCACGAGCTGTGCCTGGCGGTTGGGCAAACCCTGGATGTTGTGAGACTTTCGGCGGTGGTACCACCAGATGTAAGGGGGGCTCAGAATTTCCATATCGGCTACCTTTGGTACGTCAGTATAGGATGGTGTCTGTCCAATGAAGCGCTTCAAGGCTTCGACCATCTCTTCTGATACCAATAAGATGGCATGGGCGCCAGCCTCGGGCTTGCCTCGAGGGTTGGCCTCCATTTCTGCTCTTTCAGCCAGTTCCAGTTCTAAGCAGCTGTAGTACTTGTAAGCGATGAATGGTATGTCGTGATGCAGTGTGTATCCGTCCGGATCCGGATCCGAAGATTGACGCCTGAGCACCCATTCTTCACCATTCTTCTCCCAGTCCAGCTTAGACAAGCCGGTAGCATTGTTCTGGTTACTACTTTGCAAGTAGTGGAATGCCTGGACGTGGATGGGCTCCGGGTCCAATTGCTCTGCGCGCAGCTGGCCATTTTCGTGCTCTAGTCGCTGTATTTGCTTTCTCAATGAGTCGATCTCTTTATCATTGGTCGATGTGTCCTCGCCGCCTGGGTGAGTTTCCCGGAGGCCAGTCATCTTCTTGCACTTGCAATTGGGTCTGCTCTGGGCGCTCCACCTGAGTTCACTATGCTGACTTCGTAACAGGGAATGGAAAACCTATATGAAGTGTTTAGGAATGGTAAGTTCTAAAAGGTTTGTCATGTTTGCAAGAGATGACATGCCTTGTGTTCTATAGCGATGGCTTTCTAACACAAATGACTTGCTCCTTTCGCTCGTGGCGATTGCGTCGTTTGAGATGCCCTTTTAGCTCGTCCAGTACTGGATTCTTCATGCCTCAACTCGTCAAAAGATTCGGTAAAATAACCAGTTTCTGAGTCCGTCTTCGCAGGGTATTCTTCTAGATGCAGCCTTGTGCGGCGTGTTATACTCGGCGAGGGCACGTTTCCGGTCGACGATCGACTCTCTGATTCGGCGGAGGCGGTCGAATGGGGACGGTCTATGCCTGAGAAGACTACTCTACTCAGACTTGCGATTGGCGTCGCGATACCTCAAATAGGTCGTCGATTTGTGATTTGGGTCGATTCAGTTGCTTGTTGTCACAATGAGAGGGGACGCGTCTTTGCAGTATTGGGGCGAGGGATCAAGTACCAACACTGCTGGTATCGATATCGCCGTCCGCTGTCAGGCCAGTACAGGTGCCCAAACCTCCTCTTGTGTGTTGGCTGAGGCCAGCGTAAATCGTGCGTGCTGAGAAAATTTGCGACGGATCAGGCTGCGCACGACAAGTCGCTCTAGTTACCCCTTCATGTGATCAGCAATGATGCGCTCTATGATTGGCCGAGGGCAAAACGTGTTGTTTGCACATTCATGATACCTTTCCACCAATGATTGTGTAGCTGGTCCCTCTCATCTGTCAGATTATGCTCGACTCTTGACCAGCAATACCCCCCGAGCATCACATGTCTGTGCAATCAGTCAGCCTATTCTCCCTTGTGAATGAATTCAAAATAGGACATGTGAATCGGGCTCCCCCTAGGGCTTGGGTCCGCGAGATCTTAGTGGAATTCATACAGGCAGTTGACGGAGGCATTTGGTTTTGTCAAGAGCAGATGCCACCGCTGTATACAGTATCGAAAGCAGAAACCTCTCCCAACAGCCGCCCCATACTATCGCGTATGCTTGCTCATTGTTTTAGAACGTAAAGAAGTGTCAAATGAGGAACTTGGCCTGTCGTTTGGGCAGATCATATTAAGTATCCTCCGTTCCACGTCCAATATTCTCCTCTAGAATAAGATGCTGCTTTCCCTGACGTGGCAAAGAGCTGCACGCATATCTGACCGTGGCTATCTGGCGTACAAGTGCTCTTGTCGGCTTATCGGTAGCTGATCACTGAGTGTCAATGGGAGTTTACTACAAGGCTAACTATAAGCGACTTGCTAAATTCCCATACATAAGAGAAAAGTCTATGCTTGAGTAGTCGGTCGTAGATAGATTGTTGATAGGGTTCGACTACTGCACATGTTTTCAAAGAACGTTGACCCCTCCAGTTAAGCTCCAACTCTGTAATATTTAGCCGAGTATTTTTGCTCCAGCAACGTGAGCGTCCTCAGGACCTTCATCAACCCACCCCCATTATCCAAGTCTGAGCACGAAGGAGCTGTCTTCTCCTCAGTCAGCTCATCTCCATCGCCAAAGTCAGTTTGGAAGAATTGGCGACGTGTTGCCGTTGAGCATCGGCGTACGGGAAATGTTTCCAGTAACGCACGCAGTACGCGCTTGAGTGCTTACAGCCTTTAAGATATTGGAGGGATTCCGGGGGCTGAGGGCAATTGACGCATGGCTTGCAATGGCTCATTTCGCTTTCTGGTCCTATTCTAGCATGGAGTCCCTTAGTTCGTGGTGAGAGCGATAAATGCGAAGTGAGGGGTGGCACAAAGCTCGTCGTCTGGAGCGAGGGTGGCTCTCCTCCCGATGCGCTCACAGAATTCAATTCTTCCCGGGAATATCATGGACTCAAAAGCAATTCATTCACAATCCACTCTCGGAGTTCTTCTAAGCTATCCTTAGGGTGCTTTTCAACTACAAGACAGAAAGCAAGCACAGGACCACGCAACCAAGAAAATGTAATTATTATGTGAAGGCCACTCACTGTGTTAGCACTAGAATATGATGCTATGGTGTGTTGATATTGTGTTCTCTGTTAGAGTTGAAACCCGGCCCTTGGTGAGTTAACTGAGCCAGAAGATCGCGTGTAATCCTCCGAACAAGAGTGATCAACATGCGACGACCGTGGGATCCCTAAGGGATAAACCGGCTAGATCTATACTAGCAGAGCGGATATAGGTGTTATCTTGAAAGGCAATCAAAGTAGTAACACGCTCAAGAAATCTTGACCAAGGTCCATTTACAGACAAGATAAGACTATTATATACGAAATCCTTAAGTCGTGTCTCTGGACCGAGGTAATAGTGCTTCGGTCCAGGGAAATACTCGAGGACACAGAAGTCGATCGATCCTGAATGTTACGCAAGCTGCTAAGTATCCAAGCCAAGACAGGTCCCAACCTATTTGCCACTTCGGGGCCTGTTCTCGACATCAAAAAGACCCTTCATGGATATCCGTCAGTTGAAATCTCAGCGTCGCGAGCAGATGTTGCTCGATATGTTGATGGCCATCAACACATGCTACCAGAGTTCGTGGGTGAGACACATGGCTTACTCAAAGAGATAGAGGATACTCTCCTCAAAGCCTCATAAGGCATGTATGCCTGTTCATTCTACTAAGCACTTGTATGATTTGCCTACTATCTGTCAGATTTCTCATGATTCAGCTTTCCTTGGAGATGCTCAAAACCGAAATTTCGGAACGAGATCTGGAAGGTATGCTATCCCAGTTGTTGGAAAGGAGTAAGATGGATGATCTTGACCAATTCCTTGAGTTCTTGAGGGATGAGGGGAATGGGAGTGCTACTGGGGGATCACAGCAGATTCTCGCTGCCCGAGCCCAAGGCGTATAACCAACACTGGTGTAGCTATGAGAAATGGCAAGATAGATAGATACTAAGACACGCATCCAGGACATGATGCTCTTCCGCCGCCCCTGAGCAGTACAAGGGATTTGACCTCAAGGAGACCATACCATAGGCTGTCCACTGGAAGACTCGCTCTCGCGGACAGTCCTGTACCATCTACTTGTAGCGAGATATCTGCATGGGGACTTTGCCGCATATCACGAAAGATTGGGCCACAGCAAAGCCCGAGTTGTCTACGCGTACAACCGACGCAAAACACCAAATTATGTCTGCTACTGTAGAAAGGTACCTTCACAACATCGAATCAAACTAGCTCCCTCGCCGAGTACGACAGTAAATCTAGCATTAGGGAGTGACTTCGACAATTCGTCAAGCTAACTAAAACAAGCCCTTTCTTTACTAAGGTCTGCCCTCGCTACTGGGCGAGACCGATCCGAGACGCACTTGCGTCCGCCCCCTCCTTAATCTTCTCTATCTTTCTTTTTCTTTTGTTACCTCTTTCTATTACCTAGGCCCGGCCAGATGGGCACCCTCCATCTGAGCGTGGCCACCCACAGCTATGGCCCTTTATTACGGACATCCTAGCTACAGGCTGAGCCCGCGATGTCGCAAGCCGGCATTCACATGTCACGTACAAATCAAGCCCCCATAACTCCCTTGCCAATCAGAGAGTGATCAAGTCTAAACGGTAAACAATCACGGTGATAGCCTCCCTAATCAACACGATCACGTACACAATCACCCTGATCAGAACCCCAGAGCATGTTGATCAGATACCATAACCCCCAGTATATAGTACGCACTCGTTTGCACTTTCCTATGTACCAGTCACCTCAGCTATCGATACAACTTGGCTACACTCCATACCCTTGAGCCCATTACCAAACGTGATTTACAACCCCTATTGCTCAGACAACGCCCAGCACCTTCTGCCAACATAACCCCAGCACGGCCAGTTTATCCCTCGGGAATCACGAGCGCCACAGTAAATGTCACGAGTAGACCTAAAGAAATCTAGGTCTTACCCGAAGCCTGTCCCTCTAGTTTAAGATTTGCGCTATCGCGTCTTCAATGGAAGGCAAATCTCCCTTTGCTGCTATCAGACTTGCGTATAACTTCAGGAGATGTTTGTCCTCGACCAAATTACCTTTGAAGTCTATTAAGAAGTTCGGACGACATCCTGAATGAGGTGGGTAAAACTGAGGGAAATGATAATGATAGGATTCCGGGTCGTCGTTGTTTGCGCAGCATTCAGCAAGGTTGAATAGATTGGGCAGGAACTCCGCATAACTCTTCGAGATCTGCCTAATCCTCCATGCCTGGAATTTCACCACAACGTCACATTCAGCCCTGACGAATGAGGCAAACCGATGCTCAATTTCGGTCTTATCCCAAGGACATGATTCGGGAAACACGTTCCAGAAGACTTGCAAGCGGCTCAGGCTACTGAACTTGCTCAGAGCAGACAATCTCTTCACCATCGGTGTGTCGTAATAAGACAAGACAATTTCTATGTCTTTGACCAGTGTCGGGTCGTATGAGTTTGCAAATAGCTCGAGGCCCCTTGCCGAATCGAAATAAAGCCTTACAAGCTCTCTTTGAATACAAGCGTCTAGATCTTCTCTACAACACAGCGTCAGAATTGCCGAAACAAGATTGGGCCTCCTTCGACCTACATAACTGTAAATGCCGCCTTGGATGTGTTGCGGGGACATGTGACGAAGTTCAATAACTTCTTGTTAAATTTTCCTCTTCCAGTTCGTTCGACGTGTACCATCATGGGCTCGGGCACTACGCCTTGGTCAGTCTCGCGCATTGCCATTGTTGATGTATCACCCATGGCTGGCTGAGCGCTCATAACTGGTGAAGGCAAGATTTGAGAAACAGTTTCCAATTTCTCTCGGGGGAAGAGGGTAAATATGAGAAACAGCTATTAATTGCACCGACCGAGCATGTGGGTCATTCGTTCTCACTAAGCCTAGACAGGAAAGTTGGACCGAGCGGTTAGACTGAAAACCCGGCCCTTGGTGGGTTAACTGAGCCAGAAGATCACGTGTAATCCTCCGAACAAGGGTGATCAACTTACGACGACCGTGGGATCCCCAAGGGATAAACTGGCCGTGCTAGATCCATACCAGCAGAGCGAATATAGGTATTATCTTGAAAGGCGATCAAAGTAGTAACACGCTCAAGAGATTTTAATCAAGGTCCATTAACAGACAAGATAAAATGATTATATACCAAATCTTTATGTCGTATCTCTGAACCGAGATAATAGTGCTTCGGTCCAGGGATAATACCCGAGAGATCATGGTCCAGCTTAGCTTCTCTGCCTATGCCTTTCCGAGACGATCATGGCCAAGATATCCATCCTCTTTGCTTGGGACGACCCTGCTTAAGATCTCCCACTGGAACTTGGTAGGGCTATAGTACTCTTGACACTTATGATTAAACCAGTGCCCTGTTCTGAAGATCTGCGAGAGTTGCGGGCTTTTTGGACGTGTAGTCAATTTAATGTCCGGCTTGATAGTGAGAAAGTGAAGTTTTTCTTCGATTCGTTGCTGGAATTGTCGACATCCGGGCGCCTTCATGGTGTGCGACACTAGGAAACGTACTTGCAATTGCGCGAGTCCACTGAATTTGGATAGTTGACAAAGGCTTGGAAGAATTGACTCGCCGACATCTTTGAAGGCAACGACAACGCTCCGGAATGGCTGAAGATTCTGAGTCTTCAAGACTCGCTCAAAGATATGCTTATGGAAGAAGCAAACTGTTAGCTGCTGGCGAAATATAAAGTTTTTGGTGTTTTGTCTGCGACGAGTTAGGTCTGCTTCTCAAATTTCGGGTTAGGTGGTGCCTCACGCTGCCCAGCATGTTTTCCCAAACGAATGTAGATCCTTCACAAAACGCTTCTTCGCCAGCAAGACGTCGTTTGGAGAGTCAGGTTCCATTGATTCCCCACATACCTCGAAGTCGAGTCTCTCGCTGAGCAGAATCATGTGGATTGTTAGGGGCTCTGGCATCAAGTAATCGCCAATCTTCCTCAGAATTTCACTGGGTAAGGCTTCCATCTTTGCGCCTTGGCTGAGAAAATATCTCTGGAATGAGCGTTTCTGTTTTCCACAAGATCATAACTACCCGTTTTATTAAAAAGTCTGGATGAACAGGTGGGGCATTTCAGTTAGCCGTTCGTCCTCCCTAATCCTAGACAGGAAAGCTGGACCGGGTGGTCAAGTTCAGACTTCGGTAATTTCGTTAGCCGCGGCTGCTGACCGGGGTCGTAGCATTACGTAGTCTCAGTACCAAGGGTCAGTTAGGGCTTTCGGTGATTCATATTGCAACGACCGGGAGGGTCAAAAAAAGAAAGAAGAAAAAAAGAAAACAAAGAAAAACACCGCCGGTCTCAGCACCAAAATGTTACGGGGAGAGCGGCGGTGATTTCTTCGTCCCGCCTGTGAGCGTAGAGAAGAGGATACTAAACAGCCGTGTCCTTCTACGACGGCAAAGCAGGTCTTGTCAGCCACCGAATAACCCTCAAAAGGGGTTATCCTCAGCCAACCAGAGTACGAGCCAATACGTAACACTTTTCGCGCTTTCCGTGATTAGATGTCACCACTACAGTACCCACGCGCGTAGTGGGCCCATTTCAAGCGAAGGCTTCAGTATCAGCATATTGCAAGTACCAGGTTTCATGCCTTGCACCAGTCCCGGTGGAGTCGTGAGAATTACCCAGGGAACGAGGTAAGCAAGTCACTCAACCCGGCACCCGCTCCAGAGGCGCCTGGGTGGCCTCTCATACTCCGTTAGCGCTCAACCGAGGCCACAACACAACCACAGAGATGAAGAGCTGTCACTGCTGCCACTTCTTCGCGCACAGCGGTCGAGCTTCAAGATCCAGACCTACGAAGGATTCCAGGTTACTTGAATGTCTAGCAGTACTCATACCCGTCGACAGGCTCGTCTATGATACAGTTTCTCCAGTTGGTTAGCAATCGCGGGCTTGACTGCTTGCCAGGTATCAAATATGTTCTGTTTGTTTGTCTGTGTATTTTGTCTGGGGGAAATTCCAATTTTGGTGAACTTATCAAGGCTAATCGGTAATTGCTTGCCTTTCTCCAGAGCAGTTGGAGGGGTCAAAAACCCACTTCGTTATCTTACGATCGCTGCCACATTTGACTCCATCCAGAATACCCAACAAGTCCACTCGCATCAACGGCGGGCTTCCTACTGGTGGCCCGCACTACGGTGGCACGGGGGCACGGTGGGTTCAAGCACATCATTTTGGATGTCCCCACCCCACCTAATCTTGGATGTCCCTGTGCGGCTGCGATTCCGTCATGTTCATCCAGCATATCATCGGTACAAGGCGCATTACTCTCAAGAGGGCATCCCGTCAGCGAGAATGTATCCCTCTCAACCCCAGAATTCTCTTACACAGATAAATCAAGCAGCATTCCCAGGTAGTGAGTCTATGCCCTCTGGGGTCACCAGCAGCTACGATCATAGCTATACCTAAGTACTCGAGGAAAACACTCGCATTGAAAGCCCAAGATGGCCAGAACGCTACCCTGTGGACGAGGCAGCCGCCTTGCTGCACGGTCTCCAAGCAAGCTCTGTCACGTTGAGACCAATCATCGAGGCCCGGTCGTGGCCGGGTTGTGGCCCGGGTGGCAGCCAAGGTTGCTGAAGAGATTATCCAGGCAGTCCACGACACAGGAAGGCCAAAGGGGGTCGGACAGCCGAAGCGGCAGAGATCAGGGCGCGGAGGCTCGGAAAGGCGAGGACAACGAGACCAAGAGCGTAGAGCATCATGGTGCCGCGCGCATCATCTGGGCAGCCATAGTTGCAGAAGTCCGTCGGACGGAAAGTTCAGGGGAGGGCGCGAAACCCAGAACGTCGGGGGCTCGCGAGGCCGGAGAAGTCGAGGCTCAGAGGAGCCAGAAGCACCACAAAGAGGGGAGGGCCGAGAGGCGATCTGAGAGCTCGCGAAGCTCAGTGTCGTGGGGATAAGCGGCGAAAGGAAGAGCCAACTCTCTACTTGAGTTTAGCCTGTGAAAAACCTTTACCCCTGAGGGGCGGGAGAGCTGTCAAAAATGTTGTGCAGCTAGGCAGTGGCTGCAGGGGACCCAGGCCACTTGGCCACTTGGCCACTTGACCAACAGGTCACCTGACCTTGGTGGTCGAGGTTCTGACTGCCTAACGCGGTATAGTACGGCTACCCTGCAAGCGCAGACTTAAACGGAGTTGGACGGCACAATCGTAGCAAAAGAGGTTCAGGGTACCTAGACATCTCACTCTTCAGATAATGAATTCCTTCATCCTTAGGAAGTGGAGGTGGGTTCTCGTTCTCGAGATGTTGCTCAAAGTATCTAGACATTCCAAAGTTCTGGCTACAGTGGTTGCAACGCATTGAACGATAGCGCAGGCTGTGCGGTAATGTGCTCATCACCACATTTAGCGATGCATTCCTCTTCAGAAAAACAAGGCTCTTTCTGTTAAACTGGTTGTACAGTAGGCAACAAGGGAAACATCACTAACCAAAGTGGCGCGCCATGCTGTTTAGCCTAGTAGTCACTTTCCGACACTTTCAACCACCGTTTTTTATGCGTCAAAGTGACCACAGGCGCTGTGTACGACACATCTTGATTGCACGTCCTGACGGGCGTGTATGGGGACACTGTGCAACAATACGGATAGCTGTTAGTCACACAAACCTCCTCTTCGGCGAGTCATACCTGCACCGGCCCCATGATTTCCCCTCCTCTTCCTGAGCGTGGCCATCCTAATTAGGTCTAGTCTGTCCTGTGAGCCGGAGATCTACCGGGTCATTGAAGTCCCGTGATCACCCTCAGAGTTATTATACCGGGCCTAATCCAACAAGAACAAGACATTTTGTACCGCCCCTTCTCCTTAACCTCCCTCCTTACACTATTTCTTTACTACTTGATGCAGAATACCAAGTACAGTCTGGGCTAGGGCAGGTCCTATGATCTCTTCTATGTCGACTGCATTAATGAGTAATTTGTATCGTCAGCAACCCCCTGCACAAGGTACTGATAGCCTTGCTCAGTAGACTTAGCCCATATGATCTATGTAGAGACGGTATTTACTTACTAATAAGGCTCCACATCCAAGGCTCTATACGAGCAATCTTTCCAGTTACATCGAAGTCGCGGTCGTCGTACAACTAAAGCCTCGATCGGAGAGCCATCCGACTTAGGCACTGATATTTCGACCGGAGATTGCGGTTCTCCGACTGGAAAGGAACTTGAAGTGGCCGCGCAAGGAGGAGCCGATAGCGTATGCATCGTATCGAATGACGCTTCTGAGGCCGTTTGCGCCGGAATGCCAAGGCTTTGGAATACCTGACTTGGATTCGGCTGCAAGCCACCACTTGCTCATGCTCGTGAGGATGGACTCAGAGTTTTAGACGACACTGTAGATGAAGGATCGGGAGGAGGGGGGAGATAGAGTGGTAAATGGTCATTTAGTCCTTCCCGACCAGAATCTTCCGCCCACTGATTAGCTTGGGGGTCCGCAAGTTGCCGTGTAGGTTCTTGTGCAACGATATTACGTTCGCTATGCAACGGAAGTGGCTCATCCACCATGTCCTCCGACACGAGCCAGGGATCTGCGGCACCTTCTCGAAATGCGGCGGTAGATGCCCTTGTCCATTCGAAGCTGGGCATCGTGGATGCGCTGGTCAGGTTGGCAGTCTGATGCATTCGAGGTTCGATGCGCTTTGTCATCGGAGTTATTTCCAACAAGGCAATCAGTCAAGCTTGAAAAGCACTCGTGGGTCAAGACCTCGCCAGCCGGCAAGGATGGTAGCCTGAGAGCGGAAACAATGGGCAGGTGATCGTAATGCCAGAGCAGAAAATGCTCGATGCAAGGACACACGGGAGTTTAAAGTATGAGATCAAATACCCAAGGTCCTGGGGCAGTGCCGTCACATCCACTCGTGTGGAGCATGGGCGTTCAACATGCGGGAGGCCTTCGACATGACGCTTCAGCGAGTACCTGCCAACCATTTTCAAGCTATCGATGACGGAAGCGCCTGTCAATGAAATGCCGTGGATGGAACGCTTGCACACCATCTTGAAATCCCGCTCGTCCTAAGCCAGCTGGCCAGACCCAATACAGCGCACCTTCGAGGGCCTCCCGCATTGTCTGGCAGGGTGCAGATATTAAGAGGTCAGATAAGAGGTCAGATAAGCGGACGTATTATGGGAAGTTTGCATTGGGCATGCTTCCGTCAACACCACCAGTTCAACATTCTCGGGAACAAAAAACCGACCATCGGCTGTTTCTCAATTAGCAACTTCATCTTTGTCGACTGAAAATGCTAGTGGAACTGGGATTGACGGGAAACGCGCAGAAGCGTTTCGTCCAGATCACCACTCTCCTGTCCCTCATCGACCCCGCGAGGGGCTGCTATCTGGCATCACGTGAACCGAGCACCTTACTCACGAAGATTCCTTATCTTACATAGTTTCTTCCAAAGGCCTACTACTGTACGCAGTGCTGGTACTTGATTCAATTATATTGAAACCGATACCTTGTTGGAGAAATACAGCGTACCAAACCACATGGCCAAAAAGGGATAAGTCACCACGTGGTTCTTTCTGAGTCCTTTCAGAAGAGAGATCTCACGTACTTTCTCGTTAAATACAGTATAAAAATTACAAGAGCAACTGATCAATCGATATTAATGAAGATACGAATCTCAAAGGAGCCCAAAAGCCCTCTTCTCGGGGCCTGTGAAAGTGATGGTGAGGGTGAAGCTCTACAGCCCAAAACGGCCTAGCACTCCCCCCTCCCCCCCAACTGAGTACGTGCACGCATCGTGTATCCGTAAGAAACCCGATGTGAGTTAATTTCTACATAGAAACCATCTGGATGAGCGTCCTGAAGACGAGAGTAACTCCTCAAGTCTTTTCTCCGTGTCCTTCAAGTTGGCTTCAAGATGAGCTATACGGCCTTTCAGCTGTTTTTTCTCTGAGTTCCACTCCGCTCGCAACTCTTGCATTTCTGCGTTCCGCTGATGCCAATCTGTCGAATGCTTCTCAAGCTTTTCTCGTTCGCTCTTCAGATATAGAATTCTCTCCGTTAGGGTTTTTTCTTCAATACGAAGATGTTGAATCGTAATCTTCGACTGTTCTTCTTCATTCTGATAAGGTTTGCGCTCGCTTGGTCTCATATTTCAATTCTCTCAACAGGAAAAGAGTTGATTTGGAAATTGAGACCAAAGGTTTCCAGTGTAGGAATGTATAATAGCCACTGGTATATTTATACCTCTGTGTGTCCTGAGCACAACCCTGGACGTGTCCAAAAGTCGCTCCTGCTAGGTGTTTGAAAAGAATAGTCTAACCTGGCTACATGGCGAAAACGGGTCGATATTTCTAAAAAGTAGACAAAGGCGGCTTTCGAACATACACAGCAATTCATGACCGTAAGGGCATATCGTTTTTCGTATCAGCGTCAAAGATCCAGTGTCACGGCGTTGCGGCGAGGGTCAAGTCGACCCAAGTATTGACCCTACTACTACTACTACTACTACGTACTGCTTGAGGGGGCCTAGAGACCGGCCCGGTACCCCGTGCTTGATCTCGGTTGCGCATGAGTGATCAAGCACGGGGGGTACGTTGAGTAAGCAAGGGGGCCCTTGACCGGGGAAATAAGGTACTCATAACCATAGCCAACTACAGTGGGATTGGAAGCCACCCCACCATGTCCCAAAGCACACATTGCTGCAAGTGCAAGATGGGGGTACTCACATATGTGATGAAAACCGACAAACCACCAGACAATCCCTAGGAGCTTCCTCCCCCGTTGATACCAAAAAAGGGGCCTGAGAGACTCCAATGGTGTTTCCAATGAGCGCATCGCCACCGCCGCCGTCAGCTGCACCTATCCCTCCTCCGCCATCGACGACCCCCCAACCCGCCAGACCCGAGAGACAGAACCTCCTCCCCCCCGTGCCATACCCGCCTCCCGCCCACGAGCAAATCCACTGCCCCTTGCACAACTCCGCCGCCGCAGCCGAGCGGCACCGTGATAGGAGGTTCCCAGTGAGGAAGAAGCCACTGGCCTCCCCCCACCCCACGATGCAGCGCGCACGCCTTTCCCATCCACTCCGCGGGCGAGAGATAGAGACGCCCCACAGCCTTGGCCCACCACCCCCCGGTGGCCGGCCCCCGAGACCTTCCCAAGTAACCTGAGAGGAAGCCAGATGGATATTCTCAACTTTCATCTTCTGGATGATATCACGGACGACTCCTCGCACCTTCATGACTCATCTCTGTACGTGTATCATCTCGTCCTTTACGGCTTTCTTGCTGACCCGCTGTTCCTCTTCTTTCTGTTGCGATACTCATTAAATACTTGAGTAAAAAGTGTTCTTCTCAATTTCCTGACATGAACATGTAAAAATCTATAGGAGATTCTCAAGCACGATAGTCCCTGTGACTACAATCGAGATAAATACGTGGAAAGGTGACTGCCCGTCACGCCCATTGCCCTCTGTGTTTGCTAGAAGCACTGGCTCGACTGTGAGATGAGAAGTTGTGTCAGAGACTTGTTCCTGAACAGGGCCCTGAGAGCGACCCCAACTCGGAGTTTATGAAGAAAGGTCCATCAGGGAGAAGCTTGTCCCTGTTACGAATGAAGCCGCCTCGGTGCTTCTAGAATCAGCTTACGGGACTTGCCTAAGCGCATCGTGGTTTATCCCGACGCTCCCTCTAAGGGAATGAGAATAAGATAGTCATTGACGAGGAACTCCCAGAGCTACTGTGGGTACATCATGCCTTAAATTGGAGACACGGCTCCCCAGATTTCATCAGCGACATTGCCTGTCAGGGCCTTAACTCGGGGTTCCTCGCGCAGAGGTTGTCGTCTCCTTATCAAGCCTGACTACCACCACTAGCAGACGCTGTCGAGTTTCTGCCGATCTCATGCGGCGTGACTTGATTTTATCCGTTGCTTTGTCTGGGATGGTGCTATACTGGGAAGGACTATTGATACCGAGCTTAGGTTTGCGTTCACTGGCTCGGGCGCTCTAGGTAGGTTACCCTCTATGGTTTAATATTAATGCACTTAAACGGCCTTATATTATCCTTGGTGTTTATATCCGCCGACTGCAGCGCTAATGCCGCAGAAATAGCATCGCCCCGATGCGAGGCGTCCGCTAGGTGTGACGACTAAGTCAAAGAGCTATGCGGTCCTAGCGATCCGATAAGTTGGGGAGGTGAATGCTCATCCCAGCTGCGTTTCCGCCGGCGTCCACGACTAGGCCACTCTTCAGGCTCCTCAGCGAAGCTGTTGAGCAGGATTATAAGGCCTAGTTGCCTCCACAAATAGCAGAAGGTATCTTCTACTTTTGCTTTGGCATAGTGGTCTATTGTTTTCCACAGAAGCTCATTGCCATCATCGCTCATGCTCTGATCCGACTCCCAGTCACAGTATTCGTCATCCTCAGCGGATTGAGGACATGACCGCTTCGTCTAACTAGCACTGCG
Source organism: Fusarium sp. MBC 438 (assembly GCA_030779245.1). Lineage (NCBI taxonomy): Eukaryota > Fungi > Ascomycota > Sordariomycetes > Hypocreales > Nectriaceae > Fusarium > Fusarium sp. MBC 438. Next base: position 145,380 of record JAPFTB010000051.1, on the reverse strand, counting down.
AGTTAGGTATGGCCCCCAGGCTTTCAGTTTATCACGGGTGTCTATCTAGTATCGCTAGCGGTCATTGATCCTAGTCGTCTCTAGATCAAAAAGCTAGACGGCGAGTTTCGTGAAGCCATCAAAAAGAGGAAATGCCAGCGAAGTAAACATAGCCCAGGCGAAACGAACAAACACAACTTCAACTGCGATACCGCTGAGCCGTTGTCGAAGCCGATTGTGGTACATGTTGATGAGCGACTTCGCGGGCAACCTTCTGCTCTGTCATTCGATAGGTGTTATCGCGAGCTAGCATGGCCTCGTCCTTCTGTTTAGGGCTGATATCAGGAAATCGAGCTATTTCAAAGTCCTTCCAAAGGTCTAGAAGCTCGTCACATGGGAAACGCCAGTGGTGAAATGAAGGGATAATGGGATACTTATCTACACCACGAGTCAGCTCAAGCACTTGCATGGGGGCTAGGGAACTCATACAGCTGGGCTCATGGTCGCCAATGAAGTAGTAATGCTTTATTCACTCAGAATGCCATCGGCGGGTCTCTCGACACGCATAAAGTTTTGACTATCCTCCTCCCTGGTCGCCAGCCATCCGGTCGCCCAGGTATTACCGGTAACAATGCCGCAGGAGATAAGAACATAGTCATAGTCTACTCCGTCATGTTTTGGTCCATCAATTGGGGATAAGTGTAGGAAATCGCGAGGGTAGGCTGGGCTTACGGGGGACATCTGGGGTCCGTTCAGAGACGGGGGGTCCAGTGGAGGCAAGGGCTCCATATGTGAACCGTCGTAGTGGCGTAATGGAGCGTGTAAAAAGAGACTTTTTGCTGATTAGAAGAGTTGGAGAGAGGTGTGTTAGCTTGAAAATGGCAGCTGAATCAGATTGGGTTCAATTTAGATGGAGCGATCTCAAAGCTGCTCATGGGCTGTGTGATGCCACCTCCGTCGGACGATCCAGCGTAAACGGCGTTGTAGATGTGACGTAGCTGAGGCAACCAAGAAGTTTCTTTGGGGGCTTGGAGGGGATTTGGCTGGAACAATAAGGCAATCATGGGGTCTTGGAGGGGGTCGGCTGAGCCAATGCTCCTAAAATGGGGCCTGGAAAGGCACCGGGTCAAGCGATCTGTACATTTAAATGCCCGCTGCAAGCCCTTTCATGTACACTATCCCATGGCTGCTCGAGTCATCACATCGCTCCCAAGAAGGCATGCCAGCGGCAGCATCAGATTAAGACGGGAGATGTTGAATAGTGGCGATATGGAGTGAAGATGATGGAACACAGTGAAAGGAGTTGAGGGATAAATGCCAAAGGCGTTGTCCTAAATGGGGCGGGATTGGGATGAAAGGAGAGAGTTGAGCTCCTGAGAAGAGGGGAGGGATTGCTCTTGAATACTCGTGTCCGGCCCCTCCTCGGCAACCCTCTAGCTTGATCAGGACAACCCCATGACGCAAACACTCTCCTGTCTATCCTTGAGGGCATCCAACGGGCCGTCTTGTATGCAGCCCACCGGGACGATGCGTAGAAAGGGGCTAGTTACAGCCCAACGGCAACAATTTCATTGGAGATATTTCTGGATGGCACTGCCTCCTGGCAATCACGAGGTAGACTGGCCTGGGGCCATCATGATGGCCCATATGGAAAGGCACCGGTTATCACAAACCCTACCCCAACCGCATTAGTTCGTTAGTGATGCCTCGTCAGGGGGCAAGAAATCCGGCCTCGTCGGCACTAAGGTCGGCTGAAATGCAACCCATCACGAGACCCTCAGTAAGCCATGAATTATACGGTAACCCCCTGAAGAGTGCCTAACTAACATGTGCGGTCCAAAGAGTTCTCGTGTTCCCCACTGGCCTCAAAAGATCTGGTCTCTGATACTCGCACGTGACGGTGCCTCCCCTTCATCTATATAAGACTCGCTTTCAGCCACGAGTAAAGGAACGCATTCTTGAATCTCTTCACTTCACCTCGCTCTCCAACCAAATTAAGTAACGCCAGAATACTTGGTTTCTCAGACTCCGTTGATACCTCCTCTTTTTCTACTCTCTTTCAAGAAATCCGCCGCCTGTCACACCCTTCCGTTGTTTCCTATGCAACATGTGTTTTTTCATGACTTACTTCGATGTGTACAAGCGATGTGGCGACTGCCTGGAAGAACTGAGTCCTGGGGCAGAGTGGCGATGGCGAGCGGTTCGGTCACCCTTTGTAGGTTCAATTTGCAGGTTGAATCTTCCTAACTAATGAATTTACATAGGTCCTCTGTGACGCATGTGCTGAGATTAAGCAGGCGCAGGGAAACCACCTCATCCGTCAGTATGGCTGGGAGGCGGCGTGTGCAATTTGTACCATGATGATGCCCAAGGTGTATCTCACTTGTAAATCTGGTCCCTCTGCGCAAACGGGTCATACTTTCTGCATAGATTGCTTGAAAGATCTTGGTCTGCTAGATCACAAAGGCCACCTTGCCAACCACTGCTTCCCTTGCCCAATGTGTCGACAGGAGGTACTTCTCGCGGTTCAGTCTCCAGCTGAGTTGTTTACTATGATAGATGACGTCGGTGAGAAGAAAATGGAGAGCCATGGACTTCAGCTCAAAGAGCCCCAGCTACTCCCCTGGGCCAACTTGCAACCTTCCCAGCGGGCGATCAACTCTCTTCCTCAGGAGGCAACCAACTTGCGACCCTCCCATCTGGGGCCGCGTGCCAGGTCCCATCGGGAGATCTATGACAGCCGCAAGAGGCGCATGTTGCACAAGAGGCGAGAGACTGTGAACGAAAACCAGTGCGACGTTGGAGAACCGTCATGGGAGGTCACAGGAGTCGAAGATGTTAGGCTCATCAACAGGTGTGGGCAAGTGAAGGTTACCTGGGCAAGTACATGGATCTCCATCGACAGCATGGATGACGGGCAGTTGAAAGAGATAGCAATGAAACAGCTCGACAACATAACGGGAGAAGAGTAGAATCCAATTAGGAGAGTGGCCTGAAATTCAACCGCGAGAAAAAAGGAACGTCAACCACTCTGATCATGCTCTCTCTCTCTCTCTCTCTCTCTCTCTCTCTCTGTGTGTGTGTGTGTGATATTTATCATCCTACGGGTCAAGCCTATCGACCGCTTTCCTGGGCGTAAAAGGACGCCCTAAGCTAAACAGCTAGCTACTCAACAACAATATATTCAAAGCCAAAGTCAGAAGGGTCCTTTCCCTGATCCGCAGGGTCAGTGGCGCAAAGTAAGACCGTAGCAATACGTATTTACGCACTAGCCAGTGGCGGCGTTCCGATTGTATTCGAAGAAGCCGAGGCTGCGAGGGTGCATAGAGGCTCGAGAAGGCCGGCCCTCTGGGCAGCTCGCGGTCAGAGGTTGCAGAGGTAGTCGAAGGGCTGAGTGCAAGTGACGGCGGCAGCTCCAGGCCAGCCGCTGGCTTGTTAGGGCTGCGATAGCCCTAACCGCAGAAGTTCTGAAGTGGCCTGCAAAAGTCGACCTTTCCCTAATGCAGCACTGACACTAGCTACTAGGAAGAGTATTTACAGAGCAGAATTGCGCTGATTATGCTTGCCGGCTTTAGGTTTGCCTCTAGGGTGGTTAACAGATCGACTAGATCACAATTTAGGATAATCTTGCCTGTTTTATAGATAAATACCAGACGACTTAAGAAGCTAGCAATGATGATATCAGCTAAGAGGAATTCAAACACCCATACCCAGTTCAGATATCCATGTGATAAAGAGGAAATGAAGTACCAAGGATATCATGATCACTGGTGCTGGTATCTAGACCAACATAGGCCGTAAGTCATATTCTCTCCATCACCGGGAACATCTCTAACCGCAGTTTAATAACCCCTGTCTATCAAAGCACTTCCCGTTCTGTGTAACCTGGTCGCATCTTATATGATTCATCAGTATATTCTGCATCAGAGTCAGCTCGAAATCTACACGCCGATATTCTTCAGAAGTTACAGTCTGATCAAAAGGCTGCAACTACCCCATTTGATGAATTTGCGAAGGACCTATCTCGATGGAGCCGTCTTCGGCACCATTCTACCCAGAATATTGATTGCCACCAGAGTAAGCTTCGTCATCACTCTGAGAGAACAACATGGCTCCAGGGGCGGACACATTAGTCTGCCTAGACCATTTAATAAGAAAGAATGAGTTACAGGCTGCACTTTGAACTGAGAGACTTGCGGATTCGTTCCATTTTTGTCTTCTCCAAGTGCTCCACAGCTCCGATGAGTCGATCGATTGCGCCCCTACTCAAGACGGCCGATACAAGGAGGAGTACTGGGTCTTTATCTGCCATCCGTGGCTTCTTGTGCGCAGGTTGACCTGCATCGACACTGGCAGGGACTCCTTTCCCGGCAAGACGCTGGGGGGCTCTCCACACCGAGACCGTCAACATCATGAATCATCCTCAGGCGAAAGCCCTCTTTTCCGTCCAGACTCCGAAGACTGCATTTGTCCAAGCACACCTCCAGCGGCTCATCAGCATTTGAAAATATGGGTATCTGACCACCACCAGACAATTTATTGATATGGTCAGAGAGGATAAAAGGTTTACAGTCTCATGGTATTGGCCCGGTTTGGTGAGCCACATATCCCCTGGCCTCTGTACAAAGCACCCAAACTTAGTTTCCGTAGCCTGGAGCTGCTCTATCGCTTTTCTCTCTGTTGGAATATCTCCCTCCTCATCGAAATCTGGTCAATCAAACCCCCCCTCCCCCTTCTAGGTTAGGGTTCGCGTAGATATGCAAGCCACCGTCGTTTCGGGCCTGCAGAGCGTTGAGATATGTGTCGGGTTTTCCCTCTGCTATTATGCGAGTTCGAATATCCGTGCCCAGACTCTCTCTTATTCAAGGTAGTTTAGCCCTCTAATTAAACCCAGATCTCTGTGACAGCTCGTGTATGGTCACAAGCAAAATCTGGAGGAAAGGGGTCTCACAGCGAAGAGGGTCTGCTCCAGGAATTCGAGCTCTCCCGTTCGTGGTAGAGGGTGGATGGGACAGCTGTTGACTGGTTAGACGCTCAACGCTGTGGAGCTACACAATATGGCAAGATGATGATAATGGGCAGCTGATGGGAGCTAAGAGCTAGGGTCTTCAATAGTGCAGTAGCTCTTCATCCTTGCGCAAAGAAGCAACCAAGATATAAGTAGTCAAGCTTCTTGTTATGCAGCTTTCTTTAGGCCGGTGCAACAGCGGGCTCACGTTCCCCGACCCTTTCGGCGGGGTAGCTAAAAGGAGACCGCTATCTTTCGTTACAGCCACCATCGTGCATAGACTCAGCAAACTTCAGTGGAATGTAAACATTTATCTACCAAGCTTTCTGTGACCTAAGTCGTCATAACCGCAACAGTTTCATTATGCAATAGGAAGTCTTGCTAATTATAAACTAACGTTAAGCCCAAAAGATTTTATCAGCTATTGAAGTCAAACTCTCCGAGGTAGTGAAATCGCGGATACTCGGGCTCTTAGTTTGCACTAACGCTTCACTGTAACAGTACAAGACGTAATAGTGACGCAAATGTGACTCCGCATTGAGTGTCGGACAAGGACTTATGTTCCTCCCACGCATCGGTGCGAGGGGAGAGAGGTGTATAAGCAGTCCTGAACAGATCCAACAGATTTCATCGTCCTAAGCTGCTGATCCCCTATCAACCATGGCTGCCATCCCGTACGAAAGGTAAGAGATCTAATCCTCGCCTTTTCTATAGGGAAACTGACAATTTGGATAGTATTCTCTCATCGGACTTTTTCAAGTTTCTTGTTGGTCCTGAGAAGAAGCAGTTCTTCATCCACAGCTCGGCTGTTGCGTGCCAGTCCCAAGCCCTCGAGCAGCTCGTTAACGGGGATATGCGAGAAGCTTGCGAGCGTTGCGCAATCTGGTGCGACGTTGACCCGGATACATTTATTCGATTTAGCCAGTACGCGTATTCTGGCGACTATCGAAGTGCGCAGCCTCACACTCGAGATGGGATGGGCCCAAAGCAGTGTTTCCCGCCGCCAAGTGCTTCTCCTCCTCCAAAGTCAAAGAAGATCAGAAAAGTAAAAACGATTTTGTCGTGGGGAGATATGGCAGCACCTACGAAAGATAAAGACCTCTGGAGTCAGTTCAAGAAGCTTTACCCGGAGCCAGCCCCGGACCATGAGGCAGACGATAACACTCCCGAGGATGACTTTTCAGAGGTGTTCCTTTCCCACGCCCGTCTCTACGTCGTTGCAGATTGCTATGGTATTTCTGCATTGAAGGTCCTTTGCCTTCGTAAACTGCGTCAGGCCCTGGAACGATTTACTGTGCACGATGAAGCAATCGACGACATCGCCCAGCTAGTACGTTTCTGCTATGAGCACACGGGTGAGCCTGATGATCTTAGAGAGTTGGTCAATATGTACACGGCTTGCAAAGTAGTTGACCTGTGGTGCAGCAGAGAATTCCAGTGTTTAACCATGGAGACTGCCGAGTATGCCGGGGGACTTATCTCAGAAATGTTGAAGCGTGTTGATTGAGGTACTGTTACCCAGGGGATGGTGTAAGCGATGTACGAAACCCCTCTCTGATGAGGAGACGGGGTGACATTCACTGTAGCCGCATCACCTTTGTACCAATTTTGCACGCCGTCATGGCATCACAGTTCAGCCAAGTAAAGACTAAATTTGATAAAAATATCATTAATATATAGTGATTAATCTGGTCAACTGACATTGTCAATGTGTCACTTTTTGAAGCTATTCCCACAATATTGTGTGTTCGTGATGATCTCAATTTCATTGTCACCCGAGGTCTTGTTGCCGGGCAAAAGAGGCATCAAGGGGCACGGTGATGAAGAGAGCATATTCTCCGGGTTGTCTAAGCAAGACTGTAGCCTTGGCGACTTCTGCTAGATACTCCGCGGCCTCGGGAATAACTTCAAGAGAGTGGGACCATGAATTCTGTATATGAAGCCCCTTTCTTTTTGATTGGCCTCGATCCAAGCGCGCCGACAAGTCTCTAGGAGTTCCTTTTTCATCTCAGGCGGCATTCCAAAGCGTTTAGACTCTTGTGAAGCCATTGTGGCGGCTCCTGTAGCGAGTCTTTCTCTCTCCGCCTTCACGGCCGCGCCTCCACGTACGCGCGGCTTATTCTTATCACGAAGTTGACAAAGAGAGGCGTTCTGCTGGAGCTGTCTCTTCCTCTGGTGCTGCTGTCGGCATCCCTCTCCTCGAGAAGTTTCCTTCTTCCTCAATTCAGGCACAGTAACGGCACCATCGTGAATGCCTCTAATTTGGCGATAACTTCGTGTGCGGCGAGTCTCTAGACGATCCTCCTCCTTCTGTAAAGCCATAGTGTTTTTCTATGACTGTTGTGCGATAATGACGAGATCGATAAGCGGTTCAGCCTGCTCAGTTGTCCTCCAGACTGGACTTCTGAGGAGCTCAATCTCCTTCTAAATCGTGGCAAGATGCTGCTTCACCTTTGAGACCAAAGATTTACGCAAGGACCACACGGTGGCTCGCACGTCGCTTGAACGGAAGGTGCTCGTTAGTGGAAATCAAGTGGCTTCTTGGGATTGGTATGCATGCCATAACCAGCCGATCATTTTCTAGACATAAGCGCCTACAAGCTCTTATAAGCCATGATGGTTGGTTCTGAGAATTCATCACAGCTGTCCTGTCACAAGACTAGCATAAATGATTGGTTAATTGGTTAGAATTTTAAACTCGATTGCCCCTGGCTGCCGAGCAAGTCCACTTACGCTCTGATCTTTTCGTGACAAAACATTTGAAGTGGTGAGTGGAGTCCCGCGAGGTACACCGCTGGGCTGTGCATGATTTTCCCTTTGTACCGGCCACTGGGCGCCCCACTCCAACTACTGTGTCTCGAGCTTTTGTCACGAAAAGATTAGCGCGTTACCGCGTTCTAAAGCTCTGTGCCTACTGGTACTACCCAGCCATAACTAGGTGCTAATGATGATGCACATGCTACACCCCGATTCGCGGGCAGAGAGACGCGACGCCATTGTGGCGCGTTTTGTTTCAGGTTGTCTTTTCCCCCTGCCCCCGCCCCCGCCTGCTGATGTTTTATGTGTTTGTCTTTTTCCCTCTAAGTCTTTGTCCACAGAAGGACCCTCTGCAACACTATCCCCATTGTTTGATGCATGTTTCTTGCCTCCGTTGTTAGGTTGTCTCTACAAGGTCACGCAATTGAAGTAGTGCTTCTGTATATCTACCCAGACAGTGCACACGACGCTGCCGATTTTGCCATGGGCACCAAGGGGCTGTGGGCATTTCGGTATGGCGGAAAAAACTACGTATGCTTGAACGAGCTGTAAGGCAGCCGGCTCTCCCTTTACACCTATCGGCTGACTGACAAGCCAATCTTTCCTTCACAGCGAATCGGACAAGCTGGGCGAAACACTCGCCTTTGGGGTCCCTCGAGATCCTTATGAGCTCCAAGCCTGGCTGGACGAGAAGCGCGGCGACTGTGAGGCGCGCTGAAACAGCGGCTGGAACGGGCGTGGCTCATCTCGCTGTACGCTAGCGGCAAGTCGGTGTTGCTCTCCGAGAGAGTCTTACTCTCCGGAGTCGGAGCATACAGATGATCCGGCAGCTCTAGGGCGACCGATCTCTGTGCAAGGGATGTTTGATCTGAATAATATATCTGACTGTCAATCTGATCTGACGGTAGCCCTGACAACATCCTCTTGTAGAGTGCGTAATTTGCATTTTCGGATAGCTGCGCCGTGAAGGGAAGGTGGTGGGGTGGCAAAAAAAATTAAAAAAAATTGGAAATAAAATTTTTTCCGTGCCATGGGCCACCTTGCAGCCAACGCCCAAGCCGGCCTTGCAATCCATCTTCGTTCTCTCCCTTTTCACCCCTGGCCATTAGGCTTGATACCATTCCCACATTCGGTATGGACTTGATGTCTGATGATATATGTTGGGAAATATTTGCCCAATTCGAATGTCATCTTCTCAAAGATCAGTGCACGGTCAACCCTACGCTCCTCAAGACGCTGGTTTCGATATCTCGCACATGCAAAAGGTTTTATCGCCTCACTAAGCCTTTGATCTACAGGACGATTGCCATTGATGCATTTGACGACAAACATCAACGCTTTGTCCAGCTTGCCAGGGCTTTGGTCTCAAACTCGCAACTAGGACATGACACCCGTGCAATTGTATTGAAAGATGGCGATCATCAGGGAACTTACGACGATGACGACGCCTTGAAGCAAAAATGGCTCTCACTCGATGCGCCAGTGAGTTTCAAGAAGCGGAGTTGGCAAGAACTCGGAAATGGGTCGACAATAGGGCTAGCGCCTCTTATCTTAGCATTGACACCCCGGGTGCGACTGGTTGATTACACCCATAGCGAGGAGGGGCAGAGTGTTTTTTGGATTCTCAGCGGACGATTAGACTTAGAAGTACCTGCCTCAGATGAGTTCTACAGAAACTTTACTGCAGGTGAGACGGAAGCTATGAATCCACATGCGCTTGTGCGAGAACACCATGCGCATAGGGGTTACGCAAACTATGGACTACCGAACCTAGAGGAGGCGCGCATCAGAACCGAAGATCCTACCGAAGGCAACACGCCAATCCACGTCCTTGAGCCAGTCTTGCTCCACCCTACCCTCACAACTCTGCGTCTTTACGGAGTTTCCTTGCTACAGCACTCGATCAGGAATTTCAAGTTTCCCAACGAACCATGCAACCTGAAATATCTCGATCTCAAGGAATGTCTATTTGACCATTCTAGTCTGGAGATTATTCTGACTCGCTGCAAGAACCTGAAGTGGTTATCGATGGAATCAGCCGGTGAAAGAAGATATACATTTGGGGAGGATGGAAGTTGGGACCTCGACCTGCCTAAATTCGGCAAAGTACTGAAGAAGCTGGGCCGGAACCTGGAATTTTTCAACCTTAATTGCGATCATTCTGACGAGCCTCATGTCGCTCGAGGATATATCGGCACGACGCTTCGTGATCTCAACGGTCTCTCACATCTCAGAATCCGCCTGTCTGATCTCGTGGAGACTGAGGAGGAACAAATCGCGCCCCTAGCCGGAGCGCTTCCACCCACGATCAAGACGCTACACCTTTACCGGGACAGCAATGTTCACAACTATAGCGACTACAGGAGATCCTACGATAGGACGCGCCGGGCTGTTTTCACTTTGTTGATGGCGATAAATCAGGCTCCAGTTTTACATTGGGTCAGTATTGATCGAGACGGGGCGAAGGGAGAGGATGAAAAGCTTGAGTGGGAAGAATGCGTTAAGGGTTGGTGTGGCAATGCAACACAGGAGTACTTCTACTTCGAGCGACAGACTGATGTAATGAACCAATCAAGTTAAGTAGTCTATATTCCTAAGCAGGGCTAATGAATTTACTTCAATACAACCCTAAGCTAAACTAAGCCTACCTCCTAATCTCTAAACTAAGCCTACCTCCTAATCTCCTTACACTTCCCTCCAAGCACAGGAACTAACAGAGAATCTTGAAAATACCTATATTACTCCTTTGTAGCTTTCACGTTCTGTATTAGACGTCTGACCTGACCACTCCCTTCGATTCCAATACTTTCTGGATCTACAAGGGCATAAGCATTGGTATTTTGCTCACAAATGATACTAAAGGGCAAATACATGGATCTCCGTCGACATTATGAATGACAGGCATTTGAAAGAGATAGCAGTGGAACAACTGGATAACATAACCAGATAAGAGTAGAATCCAATAAAGGGGGGGGGGTAGCCTGAAATTCAACAGCGAGCTCTCTGTTTGTGTGTGTTATATTTATCATCCACCAAGTCAAGCCTACCGCCCGCCTTCTTAGGCGTAACAGGACGCGCTAATAGCTATGTACTCAACAGCAATGTATCCAAAGCCAAAGTCAGAAGGGCCCCCCCCTGGCGCGCCAGCAGGTTTGTTGCTAAAGCTGCGATGGCTTATTCTTCTTCACGGTGACTTTGTACGTATTAGGATCAACTCTCCTGATCCCCTTTGTGCGGCGTTGTTAGGGCTGCAATGGCCTTAACCGCAGAAGCCGCTGAAGTGACCTACAAAAGTCAACCTTGCCATAACACAGCGCTAACAGAAACTATTAAGGAAGGATATTTACAGGACAGAGTTGCCCTGATTAGGCTTATCAGCGTCAAGCTTGCCTCGAAGGTGGTTAACAGGTCGACTGAATCACAATTTATGATCATCTTGCCTGTTTTATGGATATATACCAGACAACTTAGGGGGCTAACACTAATGATCTCAACTAAGAGGAATTCAAATTTCCGTGCTCAGCTCAGATACCCATGTGGTAAAGAGGAGATTAATTACCAAGAAGAAAATCATCATGGTCACTAGTGCTGATATCTTAACCAACACGGGCAGTAAGTCATACTCTTTCCCCCAGTTTCTATTCAACCTGAGAAGCCAAAATTATTTTATATTGAAGCATGCGGAATCGCGGCTCTATTTTTCTAAGAATTAGCCCCTTTCTCAGCCGTTCTCTATTCTAAAAATCAGCCTTGCTCTTGTCACATATTGAACGTCATGGAGGTTCGTCATGCACTCTGCTGAGAATTGCTAATTGGGACTCGGCTATTCCTCGAAGACGGAAGGTACCATGAGAGCGCAGTGACCCACGGTGGACGTGATTGAAAGGCATTGCATGTAAGTCTCGGATACTTCCAAATACGGCGAGTTCCCAATTTTCGATCGCAAAGCTGCGGGCGCATGCATTCACTTCAGGAGGGCCATAGTCCTTTCTCAGGCAGGTGCGCCCTGGGACTGGCTTTTATTACTTCCTTGCCAGGACTCTATCCGCTCCTTCTTCCGCATAGCACCTTTTGTCCTAAGCAAAAGTCAAGCAAGTAGATGCCCTCTCTAATAGCATTGACTGTTTCAAAGGTGCACGCGGGCTCGTGTGTTTGGCTCATCTCATACCTCATTCCTTCCTCGATTTAGGCATCCCGCACAGAGGCAGCAGGCTATGTCATGTTTGAAGTCCCACCTGCTACGACTATTTTTGTCTCTTTTTAATCCATCTTGTCCATCTGTCAAATATACAGCTATAGATCTTTCGTGCGATCTGACCAAGCTGACCGAGCTGACCGAGGAGAAGTGGTTTTCAAATAGCCTACAATTAACATGCTGACTCTGGTCCTACGCTGGGAATGGATGTTGCTTTATTTCAAGTGCTGGCATTAGCAAATCATTGATAGAACATTGAGTTCTCCTACCATACCATTCAGTATTGGTGAGCAGAAAAGGGTATTCATGGTACATGAAGGTATTTTCTATGTGCAGCCGGCCCTTTGGAGAAAACTCGCAATGAAGTCATCAGGAGCGTCCCTTGCACAAGGGGCTAACTGGGAGAACCTCAATAAGCCACTTTTCAAACTCTTTCAATCTTTTTTATACTACAGAAGCAATGATGAGCACGAACTTGAGGTCCTCACCGAGCTGCCCGATTTAGACGCCGCAAACGAAGTGCAGGCTGAAGATCCTAAAGAGATTTCGGATTTGTCGAACCCCAACTCCAGGAACGAAGATGAACATCTACCTAGCTCCGACATTGACATAGAACTCGAACCTATTGGCAGATATGACGCGACCAAATGTGCAGCTCAGCATCTATATGCTGACAACGAATACGGAGGTCAACAAACCGCATTCTTCTCGAGCATTTCCGCGCAAGAGCATCTACATATCGCTCCTTATTCCCTAGAGTGATTTGTCTCAAGTATGCTAAAAGGAACGCATTGCCCGTCCGTCCGATATCCCTGTAACCCAAATTACAACGCTGCTCAAAACGACGCGCTATCAGAAAGTTTTTGGAGCTGCGGCCGGCGATCCACAACCCGAAAGTTTCGGACTGGTAGTCAGAGGAAAGCGCTAGTAGGACAGTGTCCTACCACAAAGTGTTGCTCAACCAAGCTCAACTTTACCGCCTAGCAGGCTTGCATAGCATCGATAGTTTGCGTCATTTAGCGCCACACCGTCTCCATAACACGCTTTACGTCTGTCGGTGTCATGGGTATAAAACGAAGATAAAGATCAACGGCATCCCTATTTAAAAGTATCCGATAACGGGTTACGATAAGGGGGATAGGCAATCAACGAACACGTCATTGCATTATTAGCTAGCTATCTGCTATCTGCTAGTGAGCCTCTGTCTTTGTCACTCTTCTTGATTATTCCCTATTTGGTCCTGACAGTCGAGTAAGCACCGCGTGTTTTTCTGACCTCATTGCTCTTATTGAAGAAGTATATGAGAATACTAAGGAGGGAGATCTGGCACGGAAAATAGTATCGACATGCTGTTGGTGTATCATCGAGGATCTAAACGAGAATCAGGAGTTTGAAGCAGTACGATGCGTGTTTGCCGATTTTGATCTTAACTTGGGAATAGCTTCGTATTCCTCACCATAATGGACAAGAAGAACTACTTACGGGCTGTGTTATGTGCATTAGAACTCCCCCGTCTTAGGTCCTGTTTTAGTCCGTTAGGTTTCTTATACTAAGCCTTCTAACTACATTATTATCTTATTAATCCAACTCGCGCTGTATTATCTAATTTCCATCTAGAGTAACCCGGACCACTATTAAAACCCCTGATGTTTTCCTAAAAAATCACTTTATGATGTTCTTCAATTCCTCTCCTCTTTAATATTAGGCGGAAGACTAAAAGGCAGGAGATAGTATGATAAAGTGGGTAGTTGGAACGGGGAGTGGAATTGGCGGAGTAGTGAAAGGAACGCGCACACAGATTGAAAAAAGTAAATAAATAAACAGATTGCTCTTGGCAGTGTGCATGGACAAAAAGTGTAGAATCTAAGGGTGGCTGTTTAGGAAAATAACAGGGGATTTCATGGCCGGACGGAAGGTAGATAATGCGGTGCGATTTGGTTAAACATTACTACAGTAGGTAGAATCCCTATTGCCAAGCATGAAAGCGAAACGAACAACTCAGCATGAATCACACAGTTGGTCTCCTTACCTCTTTAAGCCTCGTACAAGACAGACCCGCGATCAAGAGAGTCTCTAGACTTTCATCCTCTTTCTACGCTGTTGCGATTGGTCGAGGAGAAGGTCTAACGCCTCTTCTGCTGACACTCTGGGCTCTCGCTGGCTGCTTTGCTGGGCATAGGGATGCCGAACCATACCAAGGATGGCTTGTTTCAGTGCTGAGACCGATGGATTAGCTCCATCTCCAAAGGGTGGGTTATAGCGGACGAGAAGACAAAAGAATTAGCGACTTTACCTGTACTTTTCATTCCCTCCAAACTTCCCACTGCCTTTTCATACATTGTGTGAAACAGAGGCCGTATTCCTACACTCGCAGGATCATCGGGCCGCCATGGGTTAAGGTTAGTGTTCCAAGGATGTCGACCTTGTATCATCCACAACGCCGTAACGCCAACTCCCCATACATCTGTCTTCTCCGTGTACCCGGTCATCTCTCGTTCAGGGGACAGCCAGCCAACAGTGCCACCAACCCCGGGCTTGGCGGGTAATTGTTGCCCTGGGGCAGGGTTTTTCTGGGCACCGTCGAGGTCAAGCAGGACAATGGATTTGGTCGCGTGTGTCCAAGTTCGAATACCAATGTTGTTGGGTTTGATGTCACCGTGAAGCCACCCATTCCGATGCAAGAAATGAGTAGCCCCAAGCAGATCTTCAAGAAGGGTTCTGCAGATGTGTAGTCTATCTATATTGTGAGTAGCTACAGGTATCCCGGGTGGGGGTCTCACCTTTCATCTCCCGCACCTAAGAGCGTTTTGGCAGAGATAGAGTACAGTGTATCTGCAACAACTGGCTCCAAAACAAACCATAGATCTGCGGTGTAGTTGACCCCTAACGCATCGTCTGTAATCATCCCAACGAGCCGAAGGAGGCGGTCCTCATCTTGTCCTTCGGCCAAAGACGTAAGCGTCTTTAGCTTTCGCCGCATCTCCTGGACCTGCTTTCGGTCTCCGTCCACGGTCATGCGCTTTAATGCTGCAAGCTTGCCCTTGGGATCCATGCCGATACTGACTCTTCCAGTAGCTCCAGAGCCTACGGTCCCTGTTGTCAGAGTCCATTGGCCAACCGTGATGCTGCCTGTTTCGGACGGAGTGGGTGTCAACGCCAGCATTGACTGGCTGACCTGAGCACCCGTAATGCCTTGTAAGTACTGCTGGAGTCGAGTCTGGTACACTTGGGTTCGAGAAAACCGAGCATACTCAACACGGTAGCGGAGATTGCCGAACGTCACCGCCATTGCGGCCTCATTCAATACATGTATCTCGTTGGAGATGCGATTTCCATTGACGTAGCACTGGGCTCGGTCAGACATGGACTGGATATAGACAAGACCAGTACTGTGGATTTGAAGAATCGCTTGGCGATGCCGGACGCGATAGATCGTGTCGTTGCTGGGACGCAAGCAGAGAATTAGGTCATTGACAGTCTGACCTTGCCGAAGGCTTCCCGCAGTCCACCCTCTAGACGGATGTCTAGGGGGCTGGCTAAATGACAGAAAATAACATCCATTCCAAATTTCTAGGCTGGGTTCTGGTGGTACGTCGGCTGAACGAGACGACGACTTGTTCTGGGGTGAGGACATTGGAGAAGAAGATGACAGGTCGCCAGCCACGAGCGTTCGCAACAGTCTTGTGACCTCGGCATCTCTGGCCTGGTTTCGAGATATGCACATGTACTTCCTAGCGTGCTCTTGAGCCTGGAGCGTCTTGACGCTGTCGCTCTGCTCATGTAGCCACTCCACAACCTCAAAGAAAGCCAGTCTCGCTTCCGCATTGTCGGGCGTCAGAATGAGGGTTGCCTCCCAGCTTCCGCCCCTGGCAGGGTTGGGTCTTCGTTGGTGGCCTGGCTACTTGGGAGGTCTTCTGTACTCATGATGGGAGTGGCGATGCGTGGTTATCGATCCATCATGCAGGTTGTTGATCAATCGCCAAAAAAAAGTACTCCTCAAAGTTGGCCTTTGTGATTGGTTGGTGTGGTGCAGGAGAGACTACCTACCTGGTCGGCGAAATATTTCCCCGTCAACGTCGCGTCGTGCTACCCGCTGCCTCAGCATCTAACCCAATTTTCCACTGACACGATGCACTGATGGGCTCACCGCGCAAAGCACGCAGCTGGCGACAGTGCCTTGCTGATAAATTCGAGGACGAATATGGAGTGAGTCTCTTGTCGCTTGCCTTGTAACATGAAGCTAATACGCCTATCCAGCCTCTTGCCGACCCAGTCGCCACGTCCGGCTCCAAGCTGGTCACGGCACCCCCGACACCGGTCCTCTCTTCCAGCATCGCCGGACCCGATCCCCTCTTCATCGATCAGCTCAATGATCATATCGAGCAAATTGGAGCTTCATGCTTGCCCAAATGCCTGCAAGATCCATCTCGCCGGGCACGGAGTGAAGATTTCTCTAGCGACTCGGACGAGGCCGACGCGACCCCATGGACGCTAAAAGAATTCGCCACTAAGGTGTTTGGGAGGGCTCCTAAGAAGCAGGTCATGAATGAAGCGCCACTTGATCGAAAGCGCAAGCTGGGACAGCAAGAATCGAGGCCGACACCGAGGCTGGCTAAACACCCGCGACGCGTTAAGAACGGCCTAGCGAGACCAGAGCAAATTCTGACACAAGAACGATCAGAATCACCACCAATGCCCAAGATACGCACAAATCGACGCATACAAGGGCAACAACTCCACAGCCCTCCCCAAACCAACTCACCCACGCCGCCTGGTGGCCCTATCCCGACGCCATCTTCGGACGAATCGTCGACACCTCCAACCCACCGCCAACACTACTAACACTACCTATGTGGAGCTGGTTTTCCTGCTGCTCACCGATCCTCCGAGGTCCAAAGTGCTTCTTGGATGAAACCCGGGGATTTCTGTAAGTCAGAATGGTCAGTGAACACGAGATGAGATTGCTGTGACTGACTGGGTAAGCTACCAGACAGAATGCATGCACCCTGCGCAACGCTCGCGGCTACCTCCGCCCCAGTTGCGGACCTTTGAGTGCGCCTGGTACCACTGTTCCTCCATCGTAAAATCTTGTTCCTTTTCACAATGGAGGATATTCTCGTGTCATGTCGACCGCCTCTTGGTCACGGCACCCCCGGCCGGATACATCCAACACACCCTTTGTTGGACAAGACATGTACCATAGCGGCGTTAGGCGAGAACTGTCGTGACGGCAACTTACGCAAACTACATTTATGACTAGCACGTGGGTATGATCGGCAAGGTCGGCCGTCGGAGAGCCAAGAGTAGGTCTCGACGCAAATATCTCCAACGACAGGCGTCCTAAGGTATCTACATATCACAGAATGATTTGGCCCGAGTCACCGCTGGGCCCGGCATAACACACATAACTCGGTATTCCACGAGAAGCAGCCAAAATACCCTAGACTCAGCTTCATGCAAACTACACATGCTACCTTAACTGCCTTAGTATATTAATTTACAAGGTTGGTTGGTTCCAGAGTCTAGAGCTAAGAGCATCGCTTGCACTGTAGAATTGATTCCGGAGACGATTATAGTCATAGTCTATTGCCTACTCTATCCTCTATAATAACCAAGCAAGGGGTATTAGTAACCTCGCACCACCGCTGATCCGAAGCGCAGCGCTCGTATCAGTTTCACTTACTCAGAACAGCTGCCCGCAACGGCGTCCCCAGATGAGAAGCATAGCAAGAGCTGGGCGATTCTGTTCCAGGTTCGCAGACCAGTGTAGAGCGCTTCAAGATTCATGTGGGAATATGGGGGTTAGAGATAGCGCGTGAGTCCAAGCCTGTTTGCCGGAGCCGCGTTGTTGACGATGGTGGG
The DNA here is from genome assembly GCA_030779245.1 of Fusarium sp. MBC 438. Classification (NCBI taxonomy): domain Eukaryota; kingdom Fungi; phylum Ascomycota; class Sordariomycetes; order Hypocreales; family Nectriaceae; genus Fusarium; species Fusarium sp. MBC 438. The sequence continues at coordinate 127,579 of JAPFTB010000051.1, read as the reverse complement.
GTCTCTGAGTCCGCATTGATGCTGGGGACCAAGTTCAGAATCCGGGATTGCTGTATTAGCTCGAGAGAATTTTTACACACCGGTCTTACTATAGCAAACAGCAAAGCGCAGACTTGGGAATAGATGATGAGTCGAAGCTGTGGCTAACATGATCTTCGCGATCGTATTTTAGAACCAGTTGTTGTCAGGGCAATGATAATGCTCGATTAGTCAGCAAGTACGGAGATGAGTTCATGCCTGTACCGGGGCCTGCACAACAATTCCAACCTGCTTTGTTGTCGAAAGGGGGTTAGCTGTAATTGCATAATCGTCAAAGGCACTTTTACGAAAAGGTCACGGACCGTTCATTACGTTGCCTTCATCACTTCCTCCCTCTCCACAAAAGTTTAAGCGCGTTACTGCAATTTGTTTTCTCTCATTTGGCTCACTCTTTCCCTGGTGGCCGCCTCCACTCGATTCTCGGCCCAAGCCTAACATTTCTGTGTCTATTTACATCAGCACCACACTTGTGAAACTGACCCATCCTTCATGGCTAGGCGACGATCACCACGTCAAGCCAGTAGGTTGCCTACAGCTCTAATGGCAGCCATGGCCCGGAAGCGGAAGCGCAGGAGCTTAGACAAGCTCAGACTTCCAAAGGGCAAGCTCACGGCCCCAAATGCGAATCACATCAAGCACCTCGCCGAAGCCAGGGAGGCTGGAGACTGTTTGAAGATCCTCAGATTTGCAGATAATCCGATCGAAAGGTTCAATCAATGTGTGTTCTTCGTGTCCTTCTCCACGTTTGGCCGGGAGCTTACCTGAGGGCAACGTGGACACCAGTTGAGGACAGCCAAAAAGAGGTCGTCATGAAGAATCTTCTTCATAGCGTTTGTATAATCTTGCGCGAGGGCGGCGCCAACTTGACACCGGCAGACGCTCAGTATTATTCCCGGGCGGGCTTACCGGAAGCGGACTGGGCTTTGCTGCGCGGGGCACAACTCTGTAACGTGGATAATGATGTGGATGAGAACGAAGAAGATGAGGAAAACGACCGCAACCCGAAGATACATGGAGAACCCTGCTGGCCGCCGAATGTGGATATTAGCGGATCTTGCTCCAAGCCGGTCTGCATGGACGACACCGGCCGTGTCGACTTGCAGCACGATCCGTACTGCCTCCGCAAACACTTTGCAACACGATGGGCAGTTCTGAAAGACCAAAGTGTGCGGGGCCCACCACAGAGAGCCCGTGCCGACCTCGAGTGGGAGGATAACGAGTTTTCTCTTGTGACTGAGGGCAAGAACACTGGTCTCGGGATAGATGCTAGCAAGCCCGACTTCCTGCGCCGTGCATACCACGAGGCAATGCCTCTGATTCGCACCATCTCCTCGCCACTGCTCCTGTACCGATTATTGTCCAGCTTCAGTGCCCCGCCATGGACGCCGCCATGCACGAGTGTCGATTCACACGAGCGTGTCTGGTCCTTCACTCTGTGGCACCACGACGATCCGACATGCAGGCTGGAGATCAGCGAGCGCAAGGGCTGGCCTCAAGCGTCTTTTTGCGGTGGGTCAACGGCCAGCACGGAGGCTCTCCAGCTGCTCGAGTGGCTCACGGGTTCAAACTGTCCGCATTCGTACGATTACACGCTCTGCGGGAGACATGCATGACAAGCATATCATGCCCCATGAGGATAGACATTGGGTTAAACAGAAGGCGTGTTGTTGTATATAGAGAGCAATCAGTCAGGCATTGAAGAGTGCTGGTTGCGTTTTGTGTCTAGTGACGCCTTTCCTTGGGTAGCGTTTCGTAGATAGCCTACCCGGGGGGTTAGGTAAGCAAGTTACGTACCCCTCTGTTCATCACAGAACAGAGGGGTTGCGTGAATCGATTACCTAATCCCCTGGGTAGGTCACTAGTCATCTGATTTGCGCTTGAGTGAGCGGTGTGCTTTGAGTAAGCACCAAGCTGTTCTTCAACTATATCATGCAACTCGGCAAATAAAATACCTCAAGGATACCTTCCTGCGTATCGAACGCGCGAGATACCAGCCTATCCCCTAAGACGTAGCGAAAGTCACGGATATGAGCGCTTTATCCCTCGCCAATAAGATTCATGACATCCTTGACCTTGAAGAGGCAGCCAAAGACAACCAAATTGACCCTCAGGAGATCTAATAAGGGCCTAGAGACTGCTAGAAGCCTCTTTGGGTCTAGCAACCTCAATAGGCTAGTATCTTTGAGGCATTGCAATGCCTTTTGAAGACTTGACCCCGATAAGGTCAGTGAATCGTGGGAGCACTGCATAGCGTCGCAGTACCGTAGTGCTGGTGCGCGCTTGTGTCATTGAGTAGAAGAACGCACCTCATGAACTTCCTATTCTCGTCCTGTTTGTTGTTGTTGCCGTCTCGCAGCGGTCTTTCGTTACCTTGGAGAGACTAACTCGTGACATGGTCCTATCCTCGTTCCCACTCAGACTTACAAAGCCTTTGTCAAATCCTAGACTCGGCATCGTCCGAGGAGATGTTTCTGTCCGCCCAGGAGCTGGGCGTCCGTGTTAGCGCCGCTTTTCTCATGCTGTTGACCTTTTTTCTTCTTCTTTCGTTTTCCCTCTGTAACCATACCAGAGATTGATGTCCGTTGAACTTGACTCATAGATCAAAATTTAGTAAGCTACCACTTAGCTTTGCCATACTCTCTCTACCAATACAGCGTTTTGTTCCCTTGCGGTGCACCTAAATCTATAGTGAAGCTGCGGCTTCCCGAAGATCCTGTCTAGTATTCTTCTTATCCTTCCTTGGTAGTTTACCGCAGGATTGCCGCGCAGCCGCCCTCAGCTGAATCTTGGGTAGATCGATGACCTGACTCAGGCATGGGCAACACCACGTGTCGCATTTCGGGCCGTTATCTCACCTCTCAGCCGACGCTCGCGTTAGATTTTCCGGTATATTAGTGGATGAGAGTAAAAGTGAAGATACGTCAAGCTAGTCGCTGATTTCAACCTCAGTCCTGGCCTCGCTATCGAGGTTGCCATGGCCATGATGAGGGGGGCATGTGTAATAACGACAAGCCGTTGCTGGCCCTGCTCAACATTCAACCATTGACTCCATAGAAGCCAGTACATGAGATATACCGGTTACAAGCACTTTGGAAACGCCATTTTTGACGCTCAAATCAGTCATCAGCAAGGGATAGGATGTTGACACGGGAAAAGACAGCAAGGCATAATCAAGAGACTGCGATTGTCTCCAGTGTCATACTGAAGAGGGCGCAGGGAATCACCGACAGCTAATGTTGCATAGCAGGTTTGCGACGGGTTGGCAATGCGGCTGAGAAGGTGCATTTGGGTGTTTGGTGACAACAACTGCACAATGGTGAGGAGTTGGTCATCTGAATGTCTGGTCGAGGGTGCATGCCGCGGTAGTCGAATGACGTCGGGCGAGTGGACGAGGGGGGCGATGTAGGCAGAAGAGTGAGCCATATGTGATATAGAGGTCACGGACTGCCCAATCCACGCACTCTTCGTTAGAATTAAGTGAAGAATAGAGAAGAGCAGGGCCCGTTTTTCTTGTCCCCTTCAGTGGGCAAGATAACATTTATCGACCCCGTGGTAGAACCGGGACTGTTATGGCAAGGCCTGTTCGAAGAAGTATCAAATCAGGCAACTACGAAGGTGCTAACCTCCCCTGAGCTCCAGATTACATCTCTGTGGCCATCAGCCGGGCCGCAGCATATAATGTCACTCGCCATGCCCCACGCACATCGGTAAGAGAATATCTGGACAGTGACAAAAAGAACGGCAACCTTATTAAAAGCGACGTGGGGGACCTTCAACGAGGCGAGACAGTTGCTAACTCTGTAGTTACGACCTAATAAGTCACCTTCAAATAGGTACACCGTTCAGACCGAGTCATGAAGAGAGAAAAAATAGCATTTATCTTAAATAGTCTTGGTGTCCTATCGGGCCAGCTGAGTGCCCGAGCTCGTCAACGATTTTTTGCTTAATTTAGTCTAGTACTGGACTTGGATGGTGTCCCGGGACCGATATGTACATCAATCACCCCTCCTCTGGTAGTAACATACATCGCACATCTGGGTTATGGAAATATTCCTTCTCCTCCTCAAAAAAGCCGCCTCTGCTCCTCCTCCTTGCGGGCGAGCAAAACCTTTCGCTCTGGGGCTTCCATAAAGACTGTTAGGCGTGGGTGGATAGCCCTCATGTAAAACTCCCTAAAGTCGAAGTCGGGATCCTCCGGCTTCGGCTCTTCTGCTTCGTAGAATACGAGGTCCCAGTAGGCGTCATATCACAGGTCTGGACTCAGCAGGGCTGCCACTACGGCCGTATGGCACCACCTTTCCAGCCTGGCCCATTCTTGCGATAGTTGTGGCTGGGCCTGCAGGGCTCGCTCGCGGTCTCGAACGGCGGCAACAAGACAGCGAACCTCTTTGTAGAATAGATTCGCGCCAGTGAGCATCCACCTGGCATCACCACCGCTCAGCCAGACAGGTGGGACTAGCATCTGTGCAGGAACGACGATGCTCCATTCCCAGTCCAGGACGCCGACAAGGGTGAGATCATCGTCAAATAGCAAGTTATTCATTAGCATGAGCATATCACCATGCATCAGAATGAAGGGTCCCTTATCCACAGAAGAGTCGAGCCAGGTATCGAGGACAAAACGGCGAAAGTGGTGTCTGGCGTAAAGGGCATTCCGTCCTCCACCAAGGTCGAATCCTGGGTCGGGGGGGTTGTCAAATTCGTTCTCTGCCAGCCAAAATAGAGCATCTACGAAGCTCCTGGCTGTCGAGAAGGTGGACCGCGGCTTGATGCTGGCACTAGGATCCATCCCTTCCAGCTCCTGCATCACGATCTCAATCGAAAGAGGCCGATGGCACACGCGGATGTCGTCAGGGTCACAATCGTAGGACGGCTCCCCATCGGCGATGGGGAGCCCAAGAGCGCCAATTTCGGGGAATTCGAGCTGACGGAGTTGGATATAGACATCGGCGAGCTGCGCATGAAGCTTACTTGTTGTCTCACTTGGGCCGGAGTAGCTACCACGCCACTTGTTTCCCTTCTTGAAACCAAAGTCCTTGAGAGTCTGGCCTTGCACATAGTCCATCATGATGAAGGCCGTCTGGATCGTACTGCCCTTGGTGAAGGAGTAAGCATGCACGTGGGGAACGGGAATGGTGGTCTAAGCCGCGACGTGTCTGTATGGGCTCGTTTTCTGTGAGACAAGCGATGTGTATAGTACCTCTTATGGTCCGAAATCCGGATACATGCTACTCATGGTAGCTAGTTCAATCTCGAGCTTCTCGTCAATCCAGGGGACACGTGCTGGGAGGGGAATTCGTACAGCCCATCTCTTTGGGTGAGATATATCAAACTCGACAAATACGCAGACTTTGAAGAGCCGTGTTTCGGTGACCCGAATGCCTTGCAAAGAAGGCTAGCGTGATAGGACGAAGCGAGACGACATCTGGTTCCATGTCGAGGGAATCGATGGAGAGCTGACGCGCCTTTTCAGCCTTACCTTTGAAGATAGCAATCCTCATGGTGGGTGGAATAAATGGATGAGTGTTGCCTCTGGAGACATGATAAAAAAAACCCCTCTTCCACCGCCCAGCGACAAACCCTTATCGTGAACGTATAGCAGAGACAATAGAGTCCCGCATGAGAGCGTGACTGGTACATCCGCCTTGAAGAACAAGCCGGAGACCTTCAGGCCCGCCTGAAATCGTTGAGCAAACTCTCTACCTCTGTCATCGACTAGCCCCGCGGTGCAGCAAGCACGCGGAGTAGCTCCGCTCTCAAGCCACCTGGGCCAATAGATAATTAACCGCGCCTTGCGCAAGCGATATCTGGAATGCGAGATCGAAGCAATGGATGTGTTAATCGACGAGTAATGACCCTAATTCGCTCGTCGAAATGGTTTGGAAGTTCTTTTGTGCGAGGTTCCCGTTGTCCTCCAAGAAAGCTAACGCGTTCGATGATCGATCGCTCCGTTGCATCGCCAAGGGCGTTGGCAGCATTCGCAAGCTCGTTGGCTCTCTTGCGCGGCGAGCAGATTTCTGCCACAGCTCCGCTACTAGCAATGTGGGCATCACTAGCTGAAGCAAGGACCTCTTGTCCCTGCAGGCATGCGGCTGTTGCGACGTGATTGAGATATGTATCGCTTTTGTGAGTGTCGACTGGGATAGGCGGGAGCGGTTGTGGACTTCAGGGTGATCGGCAATGCTCAGTCCCGCGATCAAAATGGCGACGTCGCCGAGCCCAGCACCTGTTGTAATAGTTTGTTCACCCATTCTGGAAGAGGTCGATGCAAGCGGCTTGAGTTACTGAGAGGATATTGGAAAAGATGGGAATAAAAGACGTTGAAGTCAAGTTATTGTGGTGGTGCGGGGTCTAACCACGTCAACATCATCATCTCATGTTGCTACGTCTTGGCATTTTACATAAAAGTGATGACATGCCGTATGTGTGAAAGGCTTTTTTGACTCTCTGGAAGGGAGTTTATCTTCGGCATCTAATACACAATCAGCCGCCCATCGCGTACGTCTAAACCTTATGCATCATAGAATCTTGCTCCTCTCGGCGACGCCAGAAACATTGCGCTTTATCAAGTATGAAAGGATAGCTATAATATTGATAAGCCTCCAACGTGAGTAAGTGTTTGCCTGGATCACAAATCGACGGTCTGACCTTCGCGAACCATCGGAATTCGTTTCGTTGATTAGACTATTCTGAGGATGGCTTAGGACATTACAAAACCCTCTGGTAAACATACAGCGATACGCATATGCCATCTGATTACATGTAGTGGCAGAGACGTAAGGACGACGCCAAGTAGTTCAAGGTAATCCTCCCCACGAAACGCCATCGGCAAGTAATAGCAGCCGGTTTATCTTCGGGCATACTATATGAGCGAGGTTTCTACACCGCTCGCCGTTTCTTATTCGATCGATTCCTGGCAGGATAGTCTGATGGGTGGGAGATATGTGGTCATAGTTGTAAAGCCTCACTACTCTTCCCTTGCACCCTTGATCACACTAATTTGGGTGGGCGGCCGGGATCGGAGGGCGTGCCACAGTTGTGCCACAAATACCCACTTTTTGGGGTGCCACATACGGACGCCCTTCGCCGTTGTTGGGCCGGCTCGATCTCCACCCTTCGACGCCCAACGCGTCGTAACCCGCGACCTCTCTCTCCACGATCGTTTCCGAACGACGACAAGCCTCCCTTCTATATAACGAGATGTCCTTGCTTGCTCGTCTCAGTGTCTCAGCCTTTTCAACTATCTGGACATCCTGCACTAGATTTTTTTGCAATATCCTTCGACTCTTGCTAGCCCCCACAACTGGTTTTCGACAGCCGCCAACGGCAATTACGCTTGAATATGCATGGCCCTTGACGGAGCAACAGATCTATCGTTGTAGCGATACCTTCTTAGACTCAATTGACCATGACGCCATCCGGGCACTAGGGACTCAGCACCACATCGAAGGCTTGCAATGTGAAATCAAGGCTCGGGACCAGGGTAGTTTCAATGGCTGCTTCGTCCTCGAATTTACCGACGGCTCTACGCGCATCGTGCGGCTTCCTCTTGAGCCAGCAGTACAGGATGCGTGGGACAAAGTTCGAAGCGAAGTTTTTACAATGCAGTCAGTGTTTTTCAGTCTGAATGTACTACCTCAGTCTTACTCTAACCCCCTCTTCGCAGATACATCCGGCGTCATACGAATATTCCTGTTCCCCGAGTATATGCCTACGGGAGGAGCCAACTCCGTCGAGGTACCTCGGAGCTTCAAGTCTTCATGATTATGGAGCAAATCGAAGGCCATCCGTTAACCAGAGAGGCGCTCGAGACCAGTCTAGAAACTCATCGTCGGCATTTTCTTGAGCAACTAGTTGACGTCTTTGCGGAACTTCGGAAGCTCTCTTTCACACGAGGAGGCTCGCTAATGCCGAGCAGCAACGACGATGGTATCGGATCCGAAACTCCACCAGACATTATCGGTGCCTTCTCAATCCGTAAGAACGAACTCCAGGCAGCCGGATATAGAGTATCACGCATCGTAACTACGAGTGCGAAAGAATTCTTGGATGAGCAACTTCGCATCCTTCAACACATGTGGACGATGCCTTATAACGATTTGAACCGCGATCAGGCCGAGCGAGAGGAGTTTGCCCAACAATTTATCTGTCAGCCAGAAGTCCGGGACAGAATTGGCATCAACTCGACTAGCCGGTCTTTTTTTCTAGCACACCCCGACTTACGCCCTGGCAACATCCTCGTGGATGATGAGCTTAAAATATGCGGTATCATCGATTGGGAGTACACGGCAAGTGTCCCGCAGTGTGCCTCTAGCCCCCCGACATGGATCACAGGCAACGACACAGGCCTAGCCAACCTACCGTCTGAGTTCACATGTGTGCTTTCTTCCAGGAGAGACAAATCGAAGTACCACTCTCAGCTCGCAACAGAGTGGTGCGCCAGAGACCCCCTTGCTTGGTCATTAACCCACATACTCATAGATCCGGCGGAGCTTGACTTTGTGTTCTGGGAAAGAGTCATACCAAACATAACTGGACTGTGCGACATTCCTATTCCTGACGATGTACAGCTACAAGCAGGCATAGATCGGCGCTTGGAAGTATCGCGGCGCTTTTCCCGATATCTCGATGAGAATAATCTTCATGTGGAAGGGCGCGAGGAAGAGATCCAGCGCTTGCTGCAGCAGACTTGGGCTATGGTTGATCAGTCGAAGAATGGACAATCGCTCAGCCATACTGACGACAAATTGTGTTCTTGATGTGCATCCTACTTGCTCACACCGACGCAGAAAAAGCGAAAAATGTATCTAGCTAGTGGTGCCCACGCTGTTGCGCTTGCATTTCATGGATCTTCTGCCATAACTTTCTTGAGGTCTCTCTGAGTCGGGCCGCCTCTGCCTCCAAAGCCTTGATCTGGGTTTCAATGTCCGCGGCCGCTCCTTTTCCTCGTTTCATCCGCGAGCTTGAACCTCGTCCAGACAATGACTTCAACGTTTCAATATTTCTAGTCATGTTTAAAATGGTGTTGTCATTCTCGGTCGCTTCTTGTATCATTGCGTCCATTACAGCCATGACTTTCGCTCGAGCCTGTTCGTCCATGATTAAGCAAGACTGGAGGTGGATGTGTTAGCCTTCAGTGAAAAAATTTGCTTAGTTTGGGACAGTATTTTACTAACTTGAGAGACATTAAGCGAAGGACGTGAAGGAGATTTAGAGGGAGGCGGAGGTGTTGCTCCTCAAGGCAGCAAGCCCTTATAGAGGCTCTCGTTATAGCGGTCTTCAGGCCTAAAGGTGCGCGATATGCATAGCAGCCCAACTTACCCTGCATTGCGAGCCTTAGCCGTGGGGCAAAGAGAGCCTGCGCCCCACGTGACTTGTGACGATTCTGCACCCCATGATGTGCCTTATGTACGAAGCCATCGGGTCAGTCGAAATTGTCCTTCTGAGTTTCGCGGTCAATACGCTAGCCTATTCTAAATCCCTTAAAACCCTCCCCTTCAAACCTGGGGTAAATGTCCGTGCCCACTCATCACTCCTCAAACTCCTCGAAACATCAATCTCATCTCCGGGTTTGACTGTCCGTGCCCACCTATTCTTCATTCTTATTCGCCAACTCTCACCATACCATCCTTGTGCTTTTCTAACACTCCTACTAACATCCAATCCATCGCAATCCAGTAATAGTATCCAGCAGTCCCTCCCTCCACACAACTCATCACACTCGTCATCCCCCCGCCAATTCAACTAAATTAATCTAAGTTACTCATGGCGGGGTCAACTCTCATCCGGACAATTGCGCCACCACGTGACCGCAATTTCGGACCACTACCCAGGGAATCGCCTTTGACAAGTAATTAGAAGTTACTTACAATCTAAGTCTAATTTCTTAATTTTTAATTCGTATTATGCCTCTCTTACACCCCCTTCATAAGAGACTGGAAGCTCTTCAATGTGAAGATCGTATGTTTTTCGTGGGATAAACCGGTCGTGGTAGGTTATCGATAGTAAATAGTGCTGGGCGTAATTCAAACAATGAGGGTGCGAGTCATGCCTAGTAATGTGCTTAAGGGTATTGAGTGTAACCAACTTGTATTGTTAGCTGAAGTCGTTGCTACATGAGAGTGCTAATGAGCGTGTCCTATATACTTGTAATGTTCTCTAGGACCGAGAGGACCGAAGTTCAGTTGTTTACGAGAGAACAGGCGGGGTACAGGCCGTCAGGGCCTGCGGAATCGGCTCATGCAGCACAACGACAGATTAATACTGATAGGCTCGCACCTCTATGAGTAAAAAGTCTTCGCTTGCCATTAGCCAAGGGCAAGAATAATTTCCTGATTCTTTACTTTAACTAGAAGTACTAAGGTGTAGCGTACACTATGTCAATTGACTAAGAAGGCCACGTCTATACGTTGCGTCTGTACGCTAGAGTCGGCCCCCTCCAGTCACGCTTATCGGATAATAGATACTTCAATGAAAGATGATGATGATAAACTAAATCGAGCCACTTGGGGATATGAGCCTGGGGTTACACTCGCGAGAGCCGATCGTGGTGTTTCACTACAGCAATCCAACAACTCGCCTGAGCCAACACCAACGACGGTATCGCCAAACAATGCGCAATCAGCTCATCGTACCCAGCCATTTGGAGCCTTTGATAGTGAGCTTTGAGAACAGTCCGTCGACACGGCTAGATTTTTCAAGGACGGCAGATATCTTGGATGAAGAAACGGAGGTTCTGATTCAACGGTTCCGCCGCTTGAGGTTATGATCCATCTGCTCGGGGGCTTATGGTCTCACTTGGACCGGGGTACTTACTACGCCGCCTTTTCTCCTTCTTAAAATCGGGGTTCTTGAGTGTCTGGCCTTGCACATAGTCCATCATGATGAAGGCCGTCTAGATCAGATTACCATCAGTGAAGGAGTAAGCATGCACGTGGGAAACGGGAATGGTGGGTGGAATAAGTGGATGAGTGTTGTCTCTGGAGACAGGATAAAAAACCTCCCTCTTCCACCGCCCAGCGACAAACCCTTATCGTGAACGTATAGCAGAGACAATAGGGTCCCACATGAGAGCGTGACTAGTACATCGCCTTCAAGAACAAGCCGGAGACCTTCAGGCCCGCCTTGAAAACGTTGAGCAACCTCTCTACCCCTGGCATCGACTAGCCCCGCGGTGCAGCAAGCACGCGAAGTGGCTCCGCTCTCAAGTCACCCGGGCCAGCAGACAATTGACCGTGCCTCGCCCGAGCGACACCTGGAACGCGAGATCGAAGCAATGGATGTGTCAATCGACGAGTACAACCGCTGTGCCGCTGCTCTGGCGGAGCTTACTGCCCGTGGCCAGGAGGAGATCGAACGCCTTCAGACGCGTATCGACGAGATCCGCCCTGCCGAGGAGGCCGAGGCCGAGGCTTCATGGTATGGGGGACAACAGGGCGGACCTGACCAGGGCTGGGGAGGTGACCCAAGCACTGGCGGCAGCGGCAGAGGATCATATGGCTACCGTGGTGGCGGCCAGGCATCATCCCCCGCCTTTTACGGCGAGTATGGTGATGCGGACGTTTGAACAAATGATAATACAACCCCATAAGGCAGAGGATATTGGTTCCTATACTGAATGGCGGCGGCATGGTCGTACGACTCAGTGACTTCGATTTCTTGATCAACTGTGGTTCTTGTAGGCATCGTGTTCAAAGACATGGTCTTGAGAGATTGCGGCTTGAGAAGATGAAAAGGTGGACAATTCTCTTGTTTCTCGTACGGAGATCAGAGCAGCCAAAATACCCGTGAGAGGTTGGACTTTCATGATGATGCAGCTAGGCATGAGTCTTTGACTACAGGGAGCAGAGAAACTGCGAAAAAGAGTCATTGTGTTAGCATTAGGATATGATGCTATGATGTGTTGACATTGTGTTCTTTGTTGTAGTTGAAGCCAGGCCCTTAATGGGCTAACTGAGCTAGAAGCTGGCACGTCAGGGGAAGGCCACTGTCTCTGTTACCATACGGAAGAGAGCAGAGGGAATGACCGATAGCGTAGGCTACATAACATGTTTGCGAGGGGTTAGCAATGCGGCCGAGAAGGAGCATTTGGGTGAGTAACGACAATTGGACTGCGGCAAGGGGCTGGCCATTCGAATGTGTAGCTGAGGATGCACGCTGGCATGTCGTGTCTGTTGGCTGAACTCACGCGAGAGTGGACGAAGGGGGCGATATGGGTAGAAGAGCGAGTAGTCACTGGCGAGATGCGGTGGTTGACGCACCCGACGCACTCTTTATCGAAAATAAGTGAGGCACTTGGAAGAGTAGGACCTACTTTTCTCGTCCTCCTCGCTGTCGCTGGGCAAGGCAACATCGATCTGCCCCATGACTGAACCAGGGCCATCACAGTAGGACCTGTTCCGACAAGCATTGTGTCGGGCAACTGCGAAATCACGAAGATTACAAGAAACTATGCTGTACCTAAATGGAAGCTCTGCACCTTCTTTTTTAATAACTCAACTTTCAAATATGGAAGGCATGGAAAGCATGCTCCCACGAAACCCGTCGTACTCAACGGCCTCGCCGAGCTATCTCACTGGGAATGAACCAACTTTAACGAAACCCCCAGCCATTAGTTATTGGCACCTAATCTTCTTGCGTGGTCGTCCTGGGCCACGAGAATTCTTGCGCTTCTGAGACTTGACGGTCTCCCTCTTCAACTCTTTGGCCTGAAACTCTTCGAACACATCTGGGGCACTCTCTCGGAGCCTGGATTCACGCTCCCACGTTGACTGGGCGATGCGGAAGCCAACCCACTGGACCCGATAAATGTATTGGGTGTCCTTGGAGTTGTCGGTAGGCTGAGCGTTCTTAGAGACCCTAGTTCTCTTAGGGACCTCGCCTCTCTGTAAGATCCTGAAGACATGGTAATCAACCAGTTCGGTCGCAGTGTCGCGTCCCTCGAGCCTGTCCCAGTACTCGTAGACGAGGGTTGGAACATCTTCCTGCAGATTCCATTCGGGTTCCCAAGTCTCGTCACCCCCCTTCCAACGAACTTTGAATTGAACAGTCGATTTGTCTTTATTGACGTCATGGCCAACGAGCGCATCAACCTCCCCGCTGGTGTCTTGAGGTTCGGCAGGGGGCTTGCCTTCTTGGCCGGCCGCGGTAGGGATGGCACCATTCGCCTCTGCATCTTTTTTGCCCCTCTTCTCTTCGATGCTCTTCGGCTCGTTCTGTTCGGCGGCGACAGGTGTGAGGCGATGGACGTTGTCTTTGGCGGGGTTGCCGATGTTGGGAGTTCTTCTGAGACTTCTTCTCGAGCCTTTACCATGAGCTCCGGTGTCACCATCAGACGACATCTTACGACCAGCGCCATTCTTGTCGCGAACCGTGGGGACGTCACCCTCCTTGGTGGAAGTACCTGTAGCCATTGCCCGGTCCCTGGCTCTCAGCAGTGAGGCATGAACGTTGTAGAGGTCTAATCACGGTCAGTTTGATGTTGCGCGATGAGGACGGTTGCGCTGAGACAGTACCTGAAGCAACACACGAGAACGCAGGATATAATCTCCTTTCTCGTTTCCTCTGAGTACGTGATTGAGGTTGATGCGGCAAAGTGATAGCGTAGGAGAAGGGCGTCACTGATGTTGGTCCAAGCCGCGGCCTGGTTGGGCGCGTTCCTACGCGACGCGGTTGCTCAATAGAGGAGGGGGCTGGTGAGCAAGCCACAGGCAGGTATCTTCAGCCACATAACATCGAATATGATGTGGAGGCTGTTACCTAACACAGGTATAATTGCTTTTCCTCATTCTCCAGATGATCCGCGGCTGCTTATCCATTACTTCCTAGTCGGTGATGAGTACAGCGCATAACTCGGCTCCATTTATAATTGACTGTTACACAAGATGCAATCTGTCATTACTTTTAATATTTCACGCAATTTATGAAAGGAGGCTTGCTTGGTTGTCGACTATGCAGATGTTTGCATCTTATGTCAATGATAAATCGACTACCTGTCTTACGGCCCCTAGTAGTAAATAGTCGAACTCAATGGACGACTTGGCTGCTTGTAACGAGAGAGATGCCTCTTGTTCTCTGTTATGCTGACACGACGGCCGACATCTACTGCGAGCACACCTCGTGACCCTTGCACGTGTCAGTTCCCCTCAATACCGCGGGGGAGACACGATCCCGGTGAGCTCAACACAGCCCTCCGTATCGTGTCTTCATCAGCCCCCTTCCAAAGCAGAAACCGCAAGAAAACTACGAGTTGACGCGGGTCCCAGGCGCCTCCTGGGATTCCAGCCCCAATGCGTGCATTTGCCACATACTCCAACTGGCCCTCAGCGGCAAACACCATGACAACGTCGGTCTCATCCGCCAGCTTCTTGATTTGTTGCGCTGATGCTTCTGGCTAATACCCATCTCCGTAGCCCACTAGGACTATCGCCTTGGCTCCATTGGCGATAGCTGCCTCAACCTGATATGCGCGAAAGTCTTGGTGGGCTTTAAAGGGGACCACCTCTGGCAATGGGGTCCCCGGCGAGAGACCACTAAGGTCGAACTTCATAGGAGCGCAGGGGCCGGGGAGCCATCGAAAAATTGGTCTAAAATCCTTGATATCTCCCACCAACGACCTTGGCCCGGGCTTGAACTCATTGTTCTCCTTCTTGGTTCCCCAGGGAGCCATGATCTTATTCTGAATGACGATCACGACCTCGTGCCCTTCCGAGCTCCAGCCTTCCGTTGCTGCCGTTCTCACAGCGGCGAGGATATTGCCGGGCCCATCTGCGCCGAAGGCTCCGTGCGGCAATATGGCACCCGTCAAGACGATAGGTTTTGGGGTTGTCACCGTCAGGGCTAAAAAAACAGCCACCTCGGACAAGAGATCAGTGCCGAGCAGAAGAACGATTCCCTGGACGTGTGGATTGTTCGCCACTTCTGTGACGTGCTGGCTGATTTTGATTGCGCGCGATGGGTCAATGCTGAGGCTATCAACATTCATCAACTGGTCGTAGTCAACAACCGCATCGTTGCGCCAGTCATCCTGAATTTCCCGGGTGATCTCATCAATGCCCAGAGCGCCAGACTCGTATTCCGTAGTCCTTGCTGAGGAATCTGCTGCACCGGCTATCGTGCCTCCCGTCGCTATGATTGTGATGTTTGGCAAGGCGACATTGGCATGGCTCGGCTCTTTGGCATCAAAAGGGGGGACGCCTGTGGTGACAAGCGGGCTAATATATGACCGCCAAAAATAATGAAAATGGCTGCATCTGAGTTCTCGTCGACCTCAATGATGGCCTACAACAAGAAGTTGGTCAACACTGACATTTTCCTCGATAGGGACGTGAGCTTACACGAAGAACAAAACCGGACGATAGCGACGCTCAAATAACGAGGAAAAATAATAGACATGTCCCGCAGTTTGCATGCCTCTCAGGCATGAAGTGGAGATAATGATGTAGACGTTGTCGACTGGGGTTGGTGGCCCTTGAGATGCTCGGGCTTTTCCTTCTTCTGTGAGGGCATCAGGATAAAAGTCGCCGCAATCGATTCGGAATTTTAAAGAGAATCTCCAGTGCCATCGTGGAGTGTCTTCATCAGATCTCGAGCCTCACTCTCTGAGATGGTCTTGATGTCGATAGCTTCCTTATGCGGGGAATCGACATTGGAGATGGCCTCTTCATGACGAATCAAGATGAGATCAACGCTCGTTGCGTCCATTATCATCGAGATGTGTGGAAAGAAGCGGGGAGAGGTGCTGAGCGGAACGTGATGCCCGAGCAGAGGTTATAATTATACTATAGATACCTGCACACCAGTGTCATGCGTTTAGCTCTCTGAGGCATCGCTACGAGACTTGGCGACCACGCGACTCATGACTGAAGCCGTCGGCCGCCACAGACCAAGCTCACGTTCGTGTCAAACCCTCATGGATTGCTCCACAAATAACGAAAATAATATCATCTCCTCCGTCAATCCCCGGGGTACACTCGCCGCCTCCGCTTCCACCCGATGCCCTCTTCCAAACTCATAATCGTAGCGCCGTCAGTATGACTCTTCGTCACTCGGCATTCTTGGTCCATCCAATACCTTAGCGTTTCACATGAACTCCACCCTAGACTGCATCACTAGCATATTTGATTTGTAATGGGCTTGGCTGAGTTGCAGTTCCAGGGGGGCTGCGGTTCTTCCATGCCCACTCCACTTGATCTAACGGCATTGGTGTTGCCATCCAGACCCTTTCACTCGCCAGAAGGAGGCAGCGTGATATAACAGGCCCTGAGCGCATGGCCTTGAGGATGGGAGTGACCTTCGGATAACTTTGGGCGAACTTGTCGTACGTCTCATCCGTTGACACAAATTAATGCCCGAGCCGAAGCCAGATCACCATGCTGCCTTCGTCCGCCAGTAATAGAAAGATAAGGACGACACCAATGAAGAGAAATACCTGCCAGGAGGATCTATACGCTGCCTCTGTCTTTATCGACGCCGTGTAGTGGGCCTGTGCCTCGTGTGCCTCTGAGGAATTCGTTCCCCTGATACAGTCAGATTCTGGATCAGTTCTGGATTAGTCCAGCGACATCGACGTATCAACACCTCTTCCGCTCTCTTCGCAAGCACGGCCATTGTGCAGCCGGCACGGCTTGGCCGAACTATGGCATCTACAACAATCTTGCAGAGGCCAAAGGCTGATGACGCGGGGAAGCCGGGTTCCAATTCAATGACTAACCGCCATGAATTGATTCTCTATATCGCACGTAGAAGTCGCATATCTGAGTCATTTTAACACATAATTCAGGAAGAACATGTCGTGGTGAGATGAACTACCTTTTTTGGGACACTTTTTGTGCATTGTTTCCGCATCGTGCTTCGACTTCTGGCCATCGTTCCGAATGACATATACGATAAAATTCCATTCCCGCGCAGATAGGCTGGATCCCCTTCACTCGCCACGGCTCTATCTGGCGCGGCCGGGAAATTCTCTCTTCCACCGGCCCTTGTTGAATATTCATCAGGGGAAGTTTCGTGTTTGATTCCTATAGAAACGGATCAACTTAGAAGATACTCACTTAACTAAGTAAGGTGTCTCAGAAATACCCAGCATCCCCCGCTCATCGCCCGCTTTGTAACGTTGCCGCGACTGACTTTCCTGGCCGTGGGCGTCAAATAACTCGTTGCAAATGCACTGTCGCCACTCTTTCTGAGTTTTGGATTGCTTCCAACTTGGCTCAGGACCCGGTAACTAAATGGTATAGCTATTGATGAGTGCAACGTCAAGCAGGAAGGTCCAGCAAAGAGCGTGCCAAGGGCCGCGGCGCAAGGGATGATCATACGCATAATATGACCTCAACTGGTCGCCCCGATCAATGTGGTTCATCTCATTATTATTTTCAGCAGCAACGGCAGGGATAGAGATATCCTTGATGGTTTCATCGCTGAAGAAGCGGCGTATCTGCCGGGCCTCGGGCTTCTTGGAGGTGGGCTTTTTTCTGCGCTGTTCAACGCGCTCCTCGCCGGAAAAAACGGTCGTGAAGAATAATATGACGCGGCTTTCCTTCCAAGCGACTTGATTGACCTTATGAGATGAAGAGAGGATAAATTAGTAAGAGATTTGTATGTGAAAGTGTCTTGGCGTAATGCCTTATTATCAGTCGTAGGGATTACCTTGACTAGGTTAAAGTTATAGCTGGTGCTTAGTCTCTTATCGCCTCTGAGATCGTGAACAAGCTCGCGGGTGCCGCTGTTAGGTTGAGCCGCGCCTGTGGCTCCGTGGCCATGCATGCGGAGGCTGCAGAAGAGATCTGACGACGAGAAGAGGTTATCGATGAAGACGTGGTATGTCGCTTTTAGCAGTCTATTTTCTAGGGCCACGACGACGCTTTGAGTTGATTTCAAAGCGATAGGCTCGTCTGAGGAGTCTCCCTACGTCTCCTGCGACCCTTGCGTGCGGCGGCGCTTTGCGAGAGGAAGCTCAACACCAACGGCGCCATATTGTGCTCCCGTCATGTGCCAGAACCAGCGGATAAAAAAAAGGCGTGCTGTGCCATAACCCAGACCTTGAAGCCTTGAGGAATAGGCTTGCCTTTAACGACTGTTGTTCTCATTACACCTGCCCATGAAGCGGATCATACACTCATCTACAGCGAGATGAGAGTCCGGGATAAAGACCTCCGCCGACATAGCTTTTATATGATCAGGCTACTCGTCACAGGCTTGGATTGCCTTCGAAAGAGGCGCGGTCTCATCGATCTTGGCGGAGTCAAAAGGGTGAAGGTCACGGTGAAGGATCTGAAACTTCTAATGGGGCATGAACTTGATGATGGAGTGTAAAGGGCGCTGTTCCCCCGGCTTTGAAGTACTTTGATGGCTCCTAATGGTCTTTTGCTTATGTATGCCCATGTAGATCAGCACTCCAAGCCATACATATACTTCTGAAACAGAGGTCCCTTGCCAAGCTCGCAGCCTTGCATTCTTCGTCACCGGTTGATTTCAGTGATTGAGAACGTCGTTTTCCTTGAGCCATACGAGCCAGCTTTGCGCTTCTGGATCCGCCTGTGTGCTATGTAGCATGCCACGTGTCTATCATATGCAGTGATTCAAACGTTTTTGATCATCTGAACACCCAGGCAGTGTGGAACGATGAAGGCATATCACATGCTCCAACATGCTAACACTCGTGCCAACGGGATTCTTGCACTACTCAATGTAGGCTAATGCAAGTCAATGCAGTCGACTTGCGTCCTTTCATATCGGTCAGTGATGATGACCTCATCATAGGATGCTTTGTGTTCCAAGCAGGGTCCCTTTGGTCGTCAGACGTCGTTGCTTCTAGAGGTCCGCAGCAAAACCAATGCCTCTCGCAGCCTCTCCCCCTCAGTCTGTGGAAATTTTCCTCATCAATTTTTCCTGCTTCTGCACCAAACATCCCTCACGACCATGGCTTTCAGATGAGATCTCAATGTAAATGGCAGTGCCGGTTGGATTCGCCCATCAGCATTTCTCTTCATGATTCAGTCCGTTTGTGGCGCTCTATGCGGAGAGTCCCTGGTTCTGTTATCGACATCTGGGCTACCCTAAAGTGTAGGCTTTACCGCACCTTGGGCCGAAGCGGTCAACTCTCTCCTGTAATAACATTTTCTTGGCCCCCGCTGTTAGCGCGCCGCTAGGACAGAAAGTTTTTCCAGGCCAAAAGGCAGCGAAGACAGCTGTAGGGCTAACGGGAGCCTAACAGCTGTCTGAAGAAAGGGATCCAGAGAGTTGGCCTTTCCTCATGACGCGTGTCCACAGCGACACTGAGCTTCGCGAGCTCTTGACATCGCTTACCTCGACATCCCGGCTTCGCGAGCCTTCGACAGAGAGCGAGTCTGGAACCAATTCAACACACAGCAAGTGTAGTTGTGTATACCAACAAACACATGCGAATAGCCGCATTTTCCCCTTGCACATTACTCGGCATGAAAAGGACTGAGACTCTCTTTTTCGATAGAGGGCTATCACATCTTGGTGCAGTGCCACTATCACTATGCAGCTTCGCCCACAGAGAGAATGATGTGCGAGTAGCGGCTCACCTCGGACGCGTCCCTCAGCTATGGAAAACCACGCATCTGCATATCTTTCTCGTTGCACCGAAGCTCAATAATTCACTCGCCCTGCCAAGTTGATTCAGAGGCACACACGTCATGCTGCCTGCTTGTTGCATGTTGAGTACTTACTGCTATGTCCGCCCCTCCACTGCACGGCCGATTTCAACCTCCTTCCGAATGGTTGAGATCCAACGCCTGGGGAGGGGGCCACCGAAATGGTCGGTTCCTCACGCAATCGTCTCCCACGGTGCGCGCGTTTGCCAGAACTTCGCTTTGCATCGGTGTGTTTGCGCGTGTCAATAGTCTTCACAATGCCCTTTTCAGTAACAAGCGCAAAATGCAAAAGGGTGAAACTACTATTCGAGCTGTTTCTCACCACAATGATATGGGTAGACCGCTCGTATTTTCTTTCACCCACCCGATAAGCAAGCTGCGGAAGCTGTGTCTCCGGGTGCGCAACTTCGCTTACGTTCAAAACTTTGGCTAGCGCTTATGTGTCTTCCCGGCTAACGCGTTCGATTAGGGGCCGGCCCCACATAGTATACGTCGAGAAGATTGCAACGTGGTGCGCCCTTACTGGCTGTCTCAGCCGTCAGGAGTCAGATGTAGAGTTTGCGCAAGTAGACAATTGCGCGCGCGTGTGCGCAAGCTGCACAGACAAGACGCGAACGACAGCTTCCCAGATTTTTGCGTTTCTATTCAGTCATTTTTGATGCCGAGCGATTCATCAGAAGCGATTCTGGGGACTCTGTCGGCTTGCCTGCAGGAAGACCAGCGCGCCCATAAATCGCCCCCCGGGTTCGATAACGCTTTAGACAAGGCGCCAACAGACCCCATCGCACTCTCCTTCCTGAAAACTGGATTCTGGCCCTGGTTTGCCTACTTCGCCGCCACGTCTCGCGACGAGGAATGCAAGCGTTCTGTATCACAGCTATCTACCACCGAGTTGGCCTCAATTATTCGTGAACTATCATCGGTCGAAGTTAACCCCTCTCTTGTTAATCGTCTTAAGTCCACGTTACAGGATTCCTCCCGTGGCAAGTTACGCTGTAGTGAGTCACCCTGATGTCTGCATCGCCCGCGTATGCTCACTTTTCAGAAAAATTGGTGAATCTCAACGTCAAAGGCTGCCCCGTAGTCCTGCCTGAGGAGACTACCGCAGAACTACCCGAAGTCCAACCCGAAGCCCAACCTGAATCACCTGCCTCCACGCGCCCGGAATCGCATTGTTCTCCCCCACTGGACGAAACGCATCCTCCGATCTCGTCACCCGATTCCCATATTCCTTCCTCGCCTTTCCAACTCAACCCGAAACGCCAACGCGTCGGAACTATACACGAGAACCGCTACCGAAGACCGGGCGCCGCCGGAAATAACATTTCGAATCTCATGGTTGCTGCTCTGCAGGAGACGCCCTCGCCCTCTGACATCGCGATCGGCGAACCCCTAGAGATCCATGAGCTCCCAGACTTCAAACCAGTGGAGCGTTGGGAACGCGCATATCCGGAATCCAAACACATTCCTCTTTTGCTCGACCCAGCCTTGTGTACTATGATTATGAAGAAGGATAACCAGGCTTGTATTATGCTCTCGAATCCACTTCACTTGAACGGTGACTGTCGACTTGTCATGGATATATGCGCTGCAGATGTCGAATATCTAGCATTGACTCTTTTCAAAATACATCTCCGGACTCTGGACGATAGGCGGTATGTCGTGGGCAACAGAGGTACATGCAAGCCAATCTTGGGATTTGAACGCTACGACGGATCCGACCCCTCTACATGGAACGGTCTTTTTGGCGATATAGTTGCTGATGCAATGTATCAAAGCTATAAGCGTGTTACCGAGATTCTAAACGGCAACATATGGTCCTGTTGTACATCCATGGAGGTTTCTGGTGTAGCTGGATGCGCTGCTAGACTATGCTTGTGGATAAGCCCTGACAAATTTCCTGGTATATATTCCAAGCTCTGGCATTAATATGATCATACGCTCATTTCTTTTCCCTGACGTTTGTTCCCCCCATGAACGCGGAATGGCCCTCCTTCACCGTCCATTGCCCTGTCCGTCTCATTCGATTTTTAAATGTCTTCTCGTCGTCCGTCTTCCAGTATGCATTAATGTCCTTCCATATTACTGTTCGCCCAGGAGCGATGACGCCACTGATTTCCACTGGAGTGGCCGCCTCCCACAGTGCTTCGTCAAGCTCTTCGCTGGGATCGTTCGAACTGGCGCTCTGCCGATAGTCAATCCGGTGGAACGAGACCGAAGGATAATGCGCTTACCATCTTGACAGGGCGTCCGATGTGTGATATAGAAATGCTGCGTGATCCGATGGCCCTTACAGAATTGTCTGGTTGAGAAGAAAGTTATAATGCTGCTATTGATATCATTGTGCCTTGACGGCGTCCATGGAAGGCTCATTGAAGCCCGACCAACAGATGGGACGACTGATCATGGCCGTTAGGTATCAGTGCGCGATCACGTGTCTACAGCTCACTTGGTTTGGGAGCCGTCACGCCAATAACAGATGTGGGTGGTTTGAGTGGATGAGTTCAGTGGGGCTCAAGCAACATGCGTAACAGCTCGGGCGGAGTGGAGCTCAAGGCAACGAACACAACGGACTCTCGCGCAAACTGGGTGGGTCTCGCACAACGCGAGCGATAAACTTTTGCGCAAACTGGGTGGGACTCGCACAACGTGAGCGATAAACTTTTGCGCAAACTGGGTGGAGCTAGAACAACGTGAGCGATAAACTTTTGCGCAAACTGGGTGGAGCTAGAACAACGCGTGCCACGGACCTTGGCGCAAGCTGTGCACGGGTTATAGCCAGAAGTCGATCTAGTTAAGACAAGGATAGGCTGGTTCCCCATGCGTTTGGTTGCTCAATTGCCTTCACCTCATCCCTCCATCCTTCGGGGGCTGCCGTGACTTCACCTGCTGCAACTACAGGGTTGCTGTCATGTTCATGCCTCCTTCGACGGTTAACGCGAGGTGAACGAGGTCGCGACCAACCTGCACGCAACTTGGCTAGGATCTTCTCGCATCAGACAGAGGGGAGACAACATGAACAGGTTCCTGGCATGTTCATGGCGTCCTGGTGGTCGACGGCACGGACGGGACGTATCCTTGGCTCCCATTACGAGCCTCATCTGCTCATGGGGGTGGATCGTGGCATATTTGAGCACATAAGAAACCCTAGGCTACATCTCTATTTTCTATATAACTAATGGCTCCTGTCTTCACGATTGGACCTCGGTGGTATCAGAACAAGCCAGTGCTTTGCAAGTTCGTGTACCAATTGTCTGCTCTCACAGCCTTTTGCTACGATGTGAAATAGAAAGCGATAGCAATGGTCAAAACGTCTAAACTGAAACGGTCAATATCAAAGAGATGCCGCTTGAAATAGACCCCTAATTTAGTCTGTGAAATTACGAGCGCTCGCATGAGACTTTGGCCTTCTCAACCGGGGCCTCACTTCAATGCTCTGTTGTAGTGCAACCCGTCCCAGTTCGCCATGGGCCTATGGTGGAAACCGGGCTGAGAACGACACGCAACCACAACGGAGGCAGACTAGAACAGAACAGGAGGGAGGCCGCATAAAGCGGGCTGTGAGCAGATGTCCTCATGTATCTGATTGATCAATTGCCTTCAGCTCATCTCTCCATTTTGCTACTTCAGGGCTGTCGCGACTTCGCTGCTGCAGCTGTAGGGTTGTTGTGACGTTGATGTTGGCGGAGTGGCGCGGCCCAGTCACTCCCAACAGTTGCTGCAGGCCAACGCGAGGCGAACAAGGCCGCGACCAACCCGCATGAAACTAGACCGAGATCTTCTCGCATTCGACAAAGGGGAGACAACAAGAACAGGTTCCTGACGCGTTCATGGCATCCTGGTGGTCGATGGCACGGACGGGACGTATCTTTGGCCCCTATTACAATGCTGGCATTGCTGGTGCGAAGAATTCAGCCAGGTCGATATGGTACAGGTCCCGCGACTGTCTCTTCTGTTGCTTTCCTGGTCGACCAGCAAGAACTATAAGAATGCCCTGCTTTCCCCGTTAAGATTCGCAACACCGCAACCATGCCGGGCCGTCTCGTCTGCAACTGCTGGTGTGAATGCACAGATTACATTCCCGATAATTCCGAGTACTGCCACAAGTGCCGTAGCCGGTGTCAGTCTTAGTTCTGTTCATATCTTTGGCTTTTTAGAAATCACCCCTTGTCTCATTTGAACCCAACGAATCCACGTAAGGGAGCCAGCTCGGTGAGAACTCCAGAGACTACCTTCTTGCTTACCTATCTTATTCAAATTACCAGTGATCATCAATAGTCGGCCACTACATCATCTTGACCATGTCCAACGTCCAACGGACCGACACTACTCCAAACCCCGACAGCTCAAACCCCTTTCCCTCTAAAGACAACAAAGTCAATAGTGACGAGACTCCTGCGGACGATACCGGCTCAAACATCATCTATACAATGTCCCGTCAACAACCCGACACTACTTCGAGACCCGACGGCTCGGTCCCTTCGCAGGCGTCTCCACAGACGCCTCCACCAGACGACAATGTCGATGGTGGAAAAGGACCTGTGGATGATTCTGGTGCAAACAAAGAGGATGGCGTAGACACTGAACATCCACACAATTCTAAGGACGACGACAAAACAGAAACAAGCGACTTGGACCATGTTCTAGATGAGGCTGAAAAGGAGATGACAAAGGACATGGGTTTCAAATGAGTGCACACACTCCTCGATTCACTATGATTTAGTAATCAACGGTCCCCACCTGCGTATATGTGTTCGTCTCGGAGTCGTCATGTGATGTGACTTCGTCAAGTGCTGTCTCCCTTAACGCTGATTGGCTTGTGCCAAAGAACCAATTGAGCGAGTGCACAGATTAATGACGGGTTTTTTTTTCAATGTGGGGCTGCAACCACGTGCGGCTGATTAGATAAAGGAAAGCTCTGGCACCCCGCGCTGTATCATCTGGCTCAATCAAGCATAATTATCTTGTCGATACCAGCGAACAAGCTCTCACATCGATTCGCTGGTTTCAACGCACACCGCCAACGTAATGGCCAGGAACTGACTTTTGTCTTTTGTATATAAAAGCGACGCGCCCTCCTGACAGACGGTGATCACGATGTTTACACTGCTGCATTCATAACAGCGATAAGCCTCAAGATGCTCATTTTACGACGGAACACAATTTTCTCACAATTAGCGGGGCAGCTCTTCTGCCACTCTAAGGACCTGGATCCAGACAGGGAAGGTTTGCTGAAGCTACCTATCCCACTCACGCCCAAAGTGGCTTTGAATCTCCTTAATCTATTTTACAACACACATGTATGTGCCGCCGTGCCTAGATTTTGGCCCACGCTAATCGAGACGAAGGATAAAAAGATAAAAGAATGGGCTGAAGGAAGAGGGTTCAGCATCGAGAATTCTCCCTTCCTTGGGCCGCAGATACTCTGGCTTCGGGCAGGGGACATCCGGATTGGAGATGATCAAGTTTCGATTGTGATTTTCATCCCCAGGCCAAAGATCACTAAAGAAAGGCAAGAGACTGCGGGTACAGACGAGGAGATTACCACCGGAACGACGCCCGCGGGGCTGCAAGAACCACCTTTCAAAGTTGTAATCAGATCCCCTGTCAGTGGGCCAGTCTTTGCTGAATCTCTCGTCGAATGCGAAGTGGGCGACGTAGTCGTTCTTGATGGAGGAGAGCTGCTACGGGCGAGGCCCGATGAGAGAGCTGCGTCGTCGCCTTCAGATGTCTGTCTGCTCTGCGCTCTGCATCGCACGAGCACGGTGGATATTAGAAAGAAAGATAACGGTCAAATATAAGAGATATGTTATGCTGACGGAAATCCAATAAAGCCGGCGTCGCAGTGCATAGCGAAATCGCTTAGAACTCGGTCAAGGTCAGAGAGGCATTGCTGGGAGTTCCAATCTGTCCCGAACTCGGCAGCCAAGATGCCCGTCATGTTGTCGTTCTGGTCCACGTTTCCGCGGGAATTCGGACGTGTAAACTCTCGAGGTGAAGTCCCATTGCAGGCCATGTCATCTGACTGAAAGATGGGGCCGTTCTGCCGGCCAGGAAGGTGTGGGACGTTCGGAGATGACGCCGTTGACATGCCAGCGACGTGAGATTCCAGTTGTCCACGAAATGCCTGTATTGTTGGATCTGCCGAAACCCAGATAGACCACTTCTTTCTTATCAGGGGCATCGGAACTCCTAGTCTCATTACGGATCTTCCGTTGAGCGTTGACCATTGTGGCTCCAGTGACAATGCAGCAAGGTTGGGTAACCCGATGTCGTGACAGATGGTGTGATATCTGCTTTCCCTATCAGTGAATGGTTGACCCAACACCCAAAAGGCGTAAACGTACGGTACTTTCGTTAGAATGCTCTTAAGCCAGACTGCTGGGAACGGGATCTGGGAAGAATCTGGAGGAGCAAGCACCTTGCCGTGCAGCTTGGCGGCTACGTTCATGGTGATGTATTCCGCGTCTTCTGGGGTCGCTTCAGCTGCCTTGGAGATTTTGTAACAGTGCTCTGTGGTCCATTAGTCTCGCCAAATGAATGGATTGTGCCATGTACTTTACCTGCTAGCCCGTCGTACACGCCCATCGCGGCCACTCCATCAGTAACCAAGAGACGATTGACGATCTGATTAGCTAACTTCGCTCCGTTCGATGGCCGGTGCTTGCGGCCTTTGCGTCTCAGTTCTCTGACGATTCGCAAGCAAGCCAGATAGAACCATGTTGTCCAGCTTCTTCTGCGGACGTCGCACTTATCGCCTTGTATGTATTGATCGAGAGCTTTTTCAACCCGATCCAAGTAACGATCCAACTGTTCATCGTCGGTCTCATGCAGAAGGCACTGTGAAACGACATTATCCACGCCAATGACTTCAACCTCTTTGTTGTTCTGCTGCCTCCTCTCTCTTTTCACCCTTTTAGCCTGCCCACTTTCTACCTTTTTCACTAGTCCATCGATAAGCCGGTCCAAGTGCGGCTTTGTTGCCATCCCGTCTTGTGTGGATATGGAAACGGCAGTCTCTCTGGATTCGCTCTCGGTACAGCTCGTAATTCCGTCGACATCTCCTTCAACTTGGCTGTCGGTGTTCGAATCACCTTCGTCTTTATCGCGTGGGCGGGTAGCAGGGCGTGTGAACGTAGGAAGCCGGGTTGTCATGCCTGTATCGCTGGGAGGACCCGAGGCGAACCGTCCGCCAAACCCGTCGCGGCACATCTCCAAGTTTCCTCGGTTGTGCGAAGTGCTTGATGACACTGGTGCGCGACGCTCAAGACTACTGCTGTTAGCGTCCAGCATACGTGTGGCGATGAATGTGGTTGACAATACAAATCCTCGCTCAACTTAAGCCAGGTAACTCGTATGTACGTGTCGTAGACCAGTTGTGCCGTGGCAAGAACTCGACTAGGATGCACGGCGTCGTGGGAAGGGGTGAAGCTACCCGTGACCGCATACAATGGGTGCTGTGCAAACTCTGAGGCAACTGGTAGGATATTGAACTCTACTGATGCCCATCGTCCATCTTCGAATGCAATGCGGAACGAGAAGTGATTTGGCTCCCCGTCCACAATGGTCCGGAGTCGCTGTTCGCCTTTGCTTGCAAGTCCGGGCGCGTTGAGCACCTCGTCTGACGATATGTGGTGAGAATTCCTCTCACCCATGGCGCAGGTAATTGTCATACTTTGAATGCACGATGAAGCGATCTGGCGAGGAGAGGATGATAGGGTAGGGGGCTGGAAGCCAGAGAGCCTGGCTCTGAATCGACTCCACTTTTCTTGCGAAACTTCCAATGTTTCGCAAGAAAAGTGGAAATGCACGTCTCGGATGGGTTGCATGCGCTAATGTACCTTCCGTGAGATGGCCACCCCAAAGGAGGGAGAACCGGTTGATCCTTGAGTCTTCCCCACTCAAGAAGATTCAACAATGACAAGACCGTATTTCCATGGATGGCGCAGCGGCTCGGAAATGATCCCATGGACTTATTTGGCATTTAAAATAACGGATCACGTCAAGAGGAAGTAGAGGGCCTCAAAACACAAATATCTTGCCACCCCCGGAACGGAATTGCACTTCTGCACCTGCATCCGGTTGCCTTCTATTGTTCTTTTTCCGGCTTCTTTCCCATGTATGAACCATTCGCCTGCCCTGCCGCAGCCACATCTGATTGCCTTGTTTGTCTTCTTTCCATGCATGAAGCACCGTGGACCAAGGAACTCAGGCTTCTCAATTTCTCACTGTATCCAATTGTCCGCCTTCTCCTTTCGCTCCCCACTCCTCTCACACCAGCGGCACACGCTCCAGATGAAGGCTTTGCGAACCACCCGTCTTCCCGACGACTCGACACGGGACGGGTCAATTTGGGTTCAGAAACGAACTGAGGTGCGTTGAAATTTTGAGTCTCATTTCAATATATCCTGACATTGAGCAGGTCATAATCAGTTACCGCAACGACCATACACTTCGGATCGGCTTGGCCGTGGAATTCGAAGCACCCATTCGACTCCCTCTGATCGACTTTGACAAGCCATCTGCTATCTCTAGGTTCTGGCTAAAATCAACTCGCTTAGCGAATCGTTTATTTTGAAGGATATGCTATGGTACAGACGATACAGACCTGGAGAAGAAATGATCTCCGCTGGGGGCTTAGAACGGCGTCATGGCTGCCTCGTGCGTCTCAATGTGATCTTCTGGAAATGCACATCCAAATGGTTGCCTGTAAATGAATGTCGGTGTGACTTGAAACTCCCCACGTACATATTTGGAGGCCGGGATGAGAATTTCCTCAGGCTGGTTTGAGAGCATTATAATAACCCATCGTCTGCGGTGCAGCATCCAATGCTGCCCGTAACTTTTTTTTATCCCTTGAACAATACGATCATGAGCAAATCTCGACAGCGACGTGACACTGGAGGTCATTCTCTCGGCTCGATCCTGCTTCCTGCCCATTACTCCCGATCTGTCCCTTGGCTGTCCAGAGCCTCCCCGCCGGCGTTCTGCGTTGCGGGAGATCGTTGGACGCGTACCCAGGGGCCTGGAGCGAGACATGCTGGGAATGTTCACTGGTAAAGTGATGATAACGCTATTCATTGAGTACTCCGCGATGCCCTTCTACAAAGCATTCACTAAATCCAGCGTAGGCTGGCCGATAGGTGTCAAACCCGGCTTCAGTTTGACTGTCTTGCAAGCGAAGACATGACTTCAGCGCTCCAGTTGGGTTGAATTAAAAAATCGCCATCCTACCCACCTAACCTCGTTCTGCGTTAGCCCACCGCCCTAATCCAGGACGCGGCACGCCTGTGTCTTGCCGGTTGATTCCATCTATGTGTGTATTTCTTTCGTCTCGGGAAGAGATTGACGCGTAGTACAACGTTCTTGCTTCATCCTCTCCTCGCGTTCTTCTTCATTGTGTACTGACCAGCGCGCTCCTGAATTTGAACCAAGGAATGCTCTGCGAGCGTCGACCGAATGCCCTCCAAGATCAACATGTCTTTTTGCGTCCCAAGGCAACAGCTCCTTGCGGCCGGAGAAGTTGCACTGGCTCTACGGTCCGCTGAAGGCGCTCCGCCATGGGAGACTTCACAGTCACCGTCCAACGTGGCTCATCACGATGAGCCCTCCTGCAACACTGAGCGCGCGGCGGACGATGCGAACGAACCACAGGCCGGCGGCTATCCAAATTCACCAGCCAAGCCCGCAGCCAACAAACGCAAACGAGGCGACGACGATGACTCCAGCTCCAAAGAAGGGAAGAGACCTGTGTTGCATTGTGCATTGGGGCACGCTGACGACTCGGACGCTGAATCCACGTCGTCTGACCCACAGGGCTCTGTATTTGACCACGACGAACACGACAGCTACGCGTCGTCTGCTGCGTCGGACGTCGCTGACAGCCGAGATGGCGAGCCCATGAACCCTAACTCACATGAAGACGCCACCTCGGACTTTGCCGACGACTCGGATGCCGACTCCACGTCGTCTCTCGATTCTGAATGTTTGAAATACGTACAAGAAAATGGAAGACGGTACCATGCCGACCTTAGAAACGGCTATGAGTATTTGTCAGTATAGCGCATACCTACCACGTGGCCGTCAGCTGATTGAGTTGAGAAGGCTACCGAATGATGAACGGCAGAACGAGTCATTAGACATATGGTGAGATGGGACTCCGTGGATTCGACTGATACCTTACTCACAAAGTTCTGCAGCCATGCAGGCTGGTTGTGCTTTTACGGAGGGAAATTATATTCGGCACCTACCGAGAACGTACAGGTATGCCCCGTGAACCCGTAGATGTGGCGGTCCGGACTGATGATACTATGTAGAGTGTTCTTGATATCGGGACCGGAACAGGTGAGCAAAACATCGGCTCAATGCGTTGAAGTCTGGAACTGATTGACCAATGACTCCAGGAATCTGGGCTATGTATGACTAAAGCGGTGCTTGGACTTGGGAACCAAAAGCTGATGCACAAGCAGAGAGTTTGCCGACCAATACCCCAGTGCTCACGTTATTGGCACCGACATTTCCCCCATTCAACCCACATGCGTCCCGCCCGGCCTTGAGTTGTACGTTGTCACGAATGTAATACGGAATGAATCGCTGATTTGGACATAGCCAGTTCGACGACTGCAATCTGGAATCGACTTTCGGAGGAGAACATTTCGATTTCATACACGTTCGTGGCATGGCTGGATGCATATCAAACTGTGATGCGTTCGCGAAGAGACAGTTTGACGATTTGAAACCCGGCGGATACCTCGAGTACAAGGACCTATCGATGCGTTTTCGGAGCGACGACGAAAATCTCAAAGGCTATAATTATTTGACCGAATGGGGAAAATTCTGGAAGGATGTAGGAACCAAGTTGAATCGGCCATTGACGATCGCGGAAGACGGCACAGTGGAAAAGGCGATGGAGCGGGCAGGATTTACGAATATCAAGAGGGCCCAGGGCAAGGTGATTCTATGACATTGGGACGATTCGAATTGTGCTGACCGAGTATTGGAAAACTACAGATGCCCGTTGGTAGCTGGCCGAAAGACAAACGGTTAAAAGAAACCGGCCGGTACAATCATGCCGCCCTAGATTACGATCTCGGAGGGCTTGTTCTACGAGCTGCCACTCGAGTACTCGGATGGAGTTGTGAAAAGGCTACTGCTTTCGAGTCTGAAGTTCGCCGGGACTTGCAATCGCCAAAGCTTCATCCATGGAGGTTGGTCACGGTCATCTACGGCCAAAAGCCGGAGTAAGTTGAGGTTTGGCCAGTTGCGGGCGTTGGGCGGGTTCGTGGTGGGATCTCCCCTTAAAGTGTGCCTCAGACTACACAGTATCATTTTAATAATCGGTCTATATCGTTATGTAGTTAAACACAAAAGTCGGCCGTCCAGGCTTGCCCTCCCTGTCCCACGAATTCATTGCCGGTGAAGAGGAAGTTGCGGCTGATGATGCGCCTGTAGACCTCAGGTCAAACCGCACCATGCAGAACAAGATGGGCTGAGCGGGTCTGTCAGCGATTGGCCTTTGCCCTCCCGGTCGGGCTCGGATCACTTGACGCGCCATGGCACTCGAGGTTAGCGGGCACCTCGAATGAGGAGTTGGCTGATCGTGGTCCCCCTGCAGTAGGGTGTGGGCACTGTGCTGACGGAGGGTCGCGGAGTGGAACCAATGGCGGATTGTGAAGCGGAGCAACTCGGCCAGGCTAAGACAGGTGAGGCAGGGCCTGTTGCACTTTATTGCTTTTGGATGGCGGCGGGGGAGTCAACCATTCCTTGTTTGCGGAGGGAGGCACCACCGCAGTCAGCCATGGAACACGTCGATATTACGGCTCGTGCTGAGTGACGAGCAAGAACGTCGATCACGATCAGTCAGCTGAATCTTGAATCTTGCTTTCCACTTCTGGAGGGCCCTGGCATCTACCGAGGAACGCCGGGATCTCTCATTTGGGAAATACAACAATGTCCTCCGAGGGCTGCTGGAGACCCCCAAGTGTGTGGTGCAGGCTCTTTAAGTAATAGGAACCCAGAAGCTCATATACCTCCAAATCCCCGCTCGAGATGGAGCAAAACCGGTCCCCTGCAACGGCCCTTCCTCAAGCACAAGGGTCACAATGGCCGAGTCTCTGGAAAAGCACGAGAGGGATCGGGACTTGAGTCCTCCGTCTTGCATAGACAGTCTCAATGACAACGGCAGCGCCACCTTGTCTGCCCGCCCTGGCCTTGGTAACGTATGAGTTGAACTTTCCATCCGGAGCAATGAGTCTTCTTACAATAACACTTACAAGAACCAACAGCCGGTGTTGAGAAGTGGTATCACTTCCCCTCTATCTGAATCGGACCGGTGTCTGTCGTTGGATACTCGGAACGGCGGCGCGTACCGGCCCAGCGGCACTACGCAGAAACCCACTCAACTGTCCAACTGCGATGCCGGCGATGATTACTTCATCGCTCAACCAGCGCACGAACGAGAAGACGACTGTGACGACATGTGCCCTACAAACCCGCCAAATTCCCCCACAGTACACTCTTTGGACACGCGCTCTATGAGAAGGTATCTTCATCACGAGGCTACAGTAAGCCCTGGGCAAGACCTCCTCGAACATTGGAGTCTCCCATACACCGGGTATGAAAGAAGCCACGGCACACCATCTGTGAGGGCGATCAGAATGCGCTATTCTCCAGCACTCGATCCAGGCTGCGATTCCGCTGGGGCTTCAGACCGTGTGAACGTGCCAGAAGCTGATTCTGAGCTATGGTGTTGGGATTATGCCGACGCCAGGGTGGATTCTTTGGGTATGGATGTTACAGAAGTTACAACCGCGGTGTCCCGAGGTTTCGCTGCCATGGCTGCCTAGACGCATGCTATCCGGGACTGAGCTGCTACGATGGACAGGCTACGGAGAGGGCGGTACATTGGCGCATATGTTGCATGAAGTTGGTGCTCGATTGCTGTTTGCCAGTCGACACGAAGATTAGGTTAGGTATGTGATGGGAGAGCCCGCAGAGATAATGGATTTTGGTCCTGAGCCTTCCGAGTCTGCTACCTCGAATGGTCTCTTGCGTTGACATTGTTGTCTGGACTTCTCTTTGTCTACGGCTCATGCTGACTACGGGCGTCATGAGGTGTTGGAGCTGAGGCTGATGCTGGTGCTGGCTGTACTGAACTCGGTTCCTAGGTTTGGCACGGTGCTTGCGCAAACGTTGAGGGTCGGCGAGGGCGTGGTCGCGGCGCTCTCTGTAGCTTTGAACTTGACAGCATTGAAACACCATCTATTTTTTCAGTTAATCAGCTCGCACAAACGTCGCGCGAGTCAACGGCCCCCGCAAACGGAGACGTGACCGGTGTTAGGGCTCTACTCTTGTACGCCCCCGCCTATATATTCCCCCGTAGCTGTCAGTCCTCACTCCACAATCCGACTTCAGTCTATTGTCACGTACTCTCGTCAGCTTCATTTCTTTCATTGCCATTCTTCCCTGGCTTTCCTCTCCCTGTGAGCTCTTTTGCCGGCTGATAGTAAACGAGAGCAGCATGAACTGACTTCCTATGATAGGTACAGCGAGCCTGCTAAACGTACAAGATGCTATGGCTTCCCTGGGCACTACTCAGATCATGCATATGGGACATCATCCACCTAACTGATCGGGATGGGTATGTTCTATACGATCCCCTAGTACCGAGCGAGAGAACCAGCCACCTGCCCAACATAACAATCATAGCGACTGGGGGAACAATAGCCGGCGCAACAAGTTCTCCCGAGAAGACAACGGACTATAAGGCTGGTGTTTTGCAGATTGAGGAGGTGATCCGGAGCGTTGAGGATCAGCTGCGTGGCGTTGCCAATGTTTACGTCGACCAGTTCTCGAACATTGACAGCATCAACATAAATTCTTCATTTGCAATCAACCTAATCCATCACATCGCGGAAGAACTCAACAAAGAGGCCACGCAGGGAGTCGTCGTGACGACTGGGACACACTCCTTGGCCTACCTGGCTGAGTTTATAAGTCTCGTGGTATCAAGCAAGAAGCCCATTGTGGTGACCGGCGCGCGGCGGCCGCACGGGTCGCTGGGCGCGGACGGTCCGAGCAATATTGTCGCGGCAGTAACAACAGCGGCAACAAGGGGATGGAGCTCAGAAAATCACAATGTCGTGATTGTAATTCAGGACAAGGTTATGGCCTCCCGGGGAACCAAAAAGGAGGACGATCAGTTTCTACCGGGGCCGAGATCGCTGTTGGGAGATATCAAGGATTCCAAGCCCTTTCTCCGTTGGCTTCCAGGCCCTTGCACCCCCGTCAAGTTTAATATCAGCAGCATCCCGCCGGGGACTTCACTCCCTAGAGTAGAACTTTTGCCAGTCCATCAAGACTTTGGCGCAGATCTTGTGGAGGCTGCCATCGGCCTGGGGGCCAAAGGTCTTGTTATGGTAGCGCACGGGGGCGGCTACTGGCCGGAGACATCAGCCTTGCAGATCAAGAAGCTGACGGAGGAGAACGGCGTCATTGTGATCTTAGCCAACCAAGGCCAATCGGAGTACGTGGCGAACGCGCGGTCTGGGTTCGGAATACCTGGGGGAGATTGGATCCCGGATCAAGTCCGGCTAGTCTTGCAGCTGCTGCTTTCGGAGCAGGCCAAGGAGGAAGAGATACGAAGGGTCGTGTCGATGGGATCGAACTGTCCATGCTTTGCAGGATGACGTTCTGTCTCAGGGAACGCCGTAGAGTGGATTGGCAGTCATCTCCGAGGGTTGTAGAGGTGGCGACGGAGGATAACGATAAAGGCCGCTGCTGACAAACTTGGTTACGACCTTTAAAAAAACGAAAACACCTTTTTTCTATGATTAGATCTATATTCCTGTTGTAGCTGCTTGTTAACCTCAAGAAACAATGCCGTCATCGCTCGACCATGACGATTTCCACCGGCGTGGGTGGCGGGGCCGGTGCATGAGCGGAGATGTTGGGGTTTAAGACAAACAAGGCAAATAAAACAAGGCAGATGGAAGGCCTCAATACCAGGATGCAAGATGGCCAGGACTGAAGGCGGTGTAAGATTTGGGACAAGGAATAAAAACTCTCCCCAGCCCCATATGAGGACGTTTGTAAAATGACCAATGCCAACTTGTTTCCCGGATGGACTCTCGTGAACCAAGTCGACTCTGAGTGCTGCTCAGGGACGACGATAACATTTCATACTGTTGCTCCTAAGACATGATGCTGGGGTTCTATCACTTGATTCGATCAACTCGTGCCTCGATGCCATCGGCCGGCAACGACCTGACTCGGGGTCGAGATTCAGTTCGATCCATCTCGCCATGGAAGAGTGGCCTCGTCTGACTCGGTGATTCCAGCTGGTACCATCATTGCCAGCACCCGCTCTGTCGAGTTCCATGCCGTGATTGTGAATGCGGCGCTTAGGAGTTAGTGCCGAGCTTGTTTGTCACAGCCATTCTTCGGCCTTCTCCTTCTTTTGTCCTTGGTTTGATGATCATCGATAAGGATTTTCGTAAAACCGCCTTCCTCCTCCTTCTTTGTTTTTGTTTCCTTGCCCTCTTGGCCTTTTCTCTCTTCTTGGGTTTCGCTTCGTTGTTGTGCACTGACTGGACCAGCCTCGGCGGTTTGACCAAAGAATGTTTCGACATCCGGAGCCGAATTCCCTCCTGAACTAGCATGGACAACCGCACCCAAACGGCGACGCAAGAGTCCTCTGACAGTACAGATGTTGTGCGGAAGCCCGACGACGCCGACAGCACCCCGCTGGGCGATAGTCCAGCATTACCGAACGATGAGCTTCGCGACAATCTCTCTTCCGATGCCGAGTACGGGGCCGACGTGACGAATGAACCACAACGCAACGGCCCTCTGGACGTATCGTCGAAATCTACTGCCGTGTCCTTCGCCGGCCACAACTTGAGGGACGAAAGTGGCGTCGACATCCAGCAAGGGCAAGCATTGATTGACGACGGGAATAATGAATCCATCTCCGTGTTCGACCACAGTGACACAGACGCATCTTCTGCGGCACCGCACTTCACCAGCGATCGAGAGGACGAATCTAAACTGTCGGAGATGTCAGACTACGATGACGGCTGAGACGATGAATCCACGTTGACTGTGGCCTCGGAGAGCCGCAAGGTCGATCACAAACATGGGAGAGAATACCAAGCCGACCATGAGTATTGGTTAGTGGAGTGGACAGCGAGGTTACTACCACCAGCTAATCGAGTCCACTAGTTGGCCGAACGACGAAAAACACCGCGAACAAATGGATATCTTGTACGATCGGAGCTTAGGAAGTGTCCAGAGCCTTGCTCACAAGTCTTTTGCAGTCACCACGCCTGTTCCCTTCCGCTTGAAGACCGCTTGTACCTTGCGCCCATCAAGGAGAATGTACAGGTATCATCTATGATCTTTCAGATGCGATTGCCCGAACTGACAATACCGCCTAGAACGTCCTTGATGTCGGGACTGGGACAGGTGAGTACAGCATCGAGTTTTTACGGAATCTTGGGCTGACGACAAATGACTCAAGGTATCTGGGCTATGTATGACCCCCAAGCTGTCTAGAGTTGGGGGCTAAAAGCTGATGAGCAAACAGGGACTTTGCCGACGAACATTCCAGTGCTCGAGTTATTGGCACCGACATATCCCCTATCCAACCCGAATGGGTCCCACCAAACCTTGTATTGTATGTCGTACTGACTTCAATACAGAACGGATACTGATTTGGAACATAGCCAGATCCATGATGCTAATCTAGCATGGACCTTCAGGGAACGTTTTGAGTTCATACACTGTCGGAGAATGGCTGGGAGTATCACAGACTGGGATACATTCGCCAAACATGCGTTTGCCGCTTTACAACCTGGCGGATACTTTGAGTGCCACGAGCTATCGATGTCCTTCGGAAGCGACGACAATACTCACGAGAACTGCGCGTCGATGATACAGTGGGAAGAGTTCTGGAAAGATGTGGGAACGAATTCCGGCCGGTCATTTATTGTCGTTGAAGACGGCAGGCTGGAGAAGTCAATGGAGTTGGCGGGGTTCAAGGATATCCAGAAATGGATTTACAAGGTGAGTTTGTCATCCCAAGACAGCTGTATCTGTGTTGACGAGTATTGCAATATCCTCAGATGCCTGTCGGTAGCTGGCCAAAAAAGCCACAGCTGAAGGAGGTTGGCCAGTATACCTATACCGCCCTCGACATGGATCTTGAAGGGTTTCTGGTCGGACCTATGGTGGAAATACTTGGAAAGAAGTTAGATGAAGCTTATGTATTGGCAGCTCGACTTCGGGAAGATCTGCGATCGGGAAGAGTTCATGCACATCTTGCCTTCGAGGTGATTTTCGGTCAAAAGTCGTAGTGGCATTTGGTTCGGCCGTTGCTGACATGGGGAGTTCGTTCATTAGATCTCATGGGAGACGCAAGTCACAATTTCTCGAAGGGTAGCTACAATCGCTCAATTCATTGGTACTGATTCTGCATTGTTAACTCCAAGAGCCTAGAAAGATCTGTTTGGGCTGCCGGCCCCGGTCTCACCAGCATGCCACTGGGGAGAAGAGCTCGGGCTTGGGTCGGGATTTCCGAATAACAACAAGCCACTGTACTGAGGATCACTCTCAGTGATCAGCCCCTTGGCTGGGATGGTGTTGATGGCTTCACTTCCTGTGCGACAGTCTCATTCTTGGGTCTCAGGTGGATCACTCTACGATTCCCCATTCAGATATGAGCCCGCTTCCCTCTGCTGAGATGCGTTTGTTCGATGGGAGAATATCCTTGACATGCCTGCATGTGTTCTCTGCAAGCTAGACACCATTTTCTAGGTCAATGCTGGTGCACGCGAGAGAGCCTAGCGACCGCGCTCATTCTGGAGGACCGACTGATCCTTTCCCTTGACAGCCTTGGGATCGCTGGACACGCTGGGGATCGATGCTGGGGAATACCTCGTCCCCAGAGCTGGTCAACGGTTAGGCCCCTGTAGTACAGTGTCCAGGCCATGGTGTCGTGCAGGGGTTCGCGTGTAGCACCAATAATGGTCTCGCGCGACGCGTCGCCGTCGCGACTTCTTGAAGGTGATACAGGTGAGGCTTGCTTATCTCATATTTCTTTTGGGTGGCAACGCCCTTACCTTTTTGGGCCAAGCCAGACGTACCTTGTAGGACCTGGACCCTGCTGGTGATCTAATCCCCCACATTGGATGCTGTGTGACAAGAGGCTAACTGTACCTACTCGCCCTGATCGAGGAGGAAGGAAAGTGGAGCGTTCGTGACAATGACACGATGCTGCTTCTAGAGACCGGTGCAAACAGGACAGTTTAAAAATGAGACTAAACTCGAGGCCTACATGCTAGTAGCAATGTCACCTCGTCTCTATTGTGCGGCCCGGGCGGCAACCCGGTACCAAACCGTGTGAGCTGTGTTGGTGCTGATGTTGAACGGGTCAACATGGGTCCGATGCCGTGGTGGCGTACAGAAGTGAGGATTTGCTCCAATTCTGTGATTCTTCAATCTTGTACAGTTCATCTTTCACATTGCTGTTTGTAATATTAATAACCCAAGACACCTCCTTTTCCCTGGACTATACCCGGCCTTCATCATTGGAATACAGCCATCCCTAGGCATTCCCTGTCAGCACTGTACACGGCAACCCGCTTGACCGAATATGTGCGAACTCTGTCAAATCACCTACAACTGCAAAGTGGTAGACCATGTCAAGTATGTCACCGAGTTCTGTGACCAACCTGAATGCCCCGTCAAGCTCGGAAAAGGGGGTCCGCACCGAGGCGACAGATTCGACATATGCATGATAGAGAGTCATCGCCGTGTAGACCCTCACCTCCGAAACCCAATAAAGTTGGGTCATGGAACATCGCCTCCCATGGACACGGCACAAATCCAGTCTGATAGCTCGGAACAACTTCGTGTTCCACAAGAGGCGTAAGTCGCATGCACGCCGTGGACGCATCAAGCGACGGCAGCCCCCAGCCTCTGAGGATTGTCAAGTCGTCATCTTCACAATGCCGCCAACACCAAGTTCTGTCCTTGTGGCTGCATCCGAAACCGCCAGTCATCAACACATCAGGGATGATTTCCAAGCCACCGCAGGGCTGTATTCTCTTATGCAGCAGCATCCCCTTCTGGAAGAATTAATGTCGTGAGTGTCAAGGGCTTTGTCTGACTGGATGCCACTTGGAGATAAGAGGGGCCCAGGGGCTTGAAAGTGTATTGTTTACCGACAACATCATGCTTCGGTGGTCTTAACAGGTTTGCTAATAATAATGGAATTACTTCATATCTCGTACTAAGACCAATGGGCCTTGGTTATCTCAAGCTTGTTTGTCTTGTCTGTGCTTTGTGAAGCCAGGGATGTTTTGCCTACTTTGCAGATCCTTGACATTCTGCCCTTGATAGTTCTCTTGCCCCAATACCTCCTCATCGTCAATGGGCTTTTTCTTGGCATGCTCAAACTTCTGCCCCGGCTACACTGTCCAGGAGACACCGTCCAGGAGAGTGGACACGTAGCATGCAGGGACAAAATTGCCATCCGAGTCACACAGAAACTCCAACGCAACCGCCTTTTTTTTGGGTGTGTATTTAGTCTCGTTGTTCCCCAGGCGGTACCGGTATTTATATATTCTTACCTCTTTGCTTTAGCTATCACTGTATGAGCTTTTTGGCGGTTGACTGCTGAGCTGCTCGAGGCCTCCATATTTCCCGACTGAAGCTCCTTTACAGCTAGCACTCCAAGGAACCTCTGACTAGCACGATGGCTCCACCATCATCGGAAAACACCAAATTCGCGAAAGCCATCACTAGTGAGCCTTTCATTTCATACTTGATCGAGAAATAGGAGACAAAGTCAGTGCTGATTGTCGTTTGTTTAGACGTGGCCGCGATCGCCTTCCCGGATGAATCAGGCCTTTCTATCGAGGTTACCGACGCCAATGACGATGAGAATAATGATGACAAAGTCATCTCGAAGATAACTGTCGTCTCTCTCCATTCTTCTGGGACGTCCGAGCTTCTCCGAGTTGAGGCCGATGACGAAATAGGCGGCCTACTTCGTGTGGGGGTCAAATTTTGTGATGTGGCCATCAAGGGCAGACCTCGCTCTTCGCCATCAGAGGAAGACATTTCCAGTGAGTAATTTTATTTCTATACAGTAACGAAGAAAAGCATTATACTAAGCGTAATTAGCATGTACCAAATCCGCATTGTTGCGAACTGGCCAGTTTTCCATAGGCTATCAGCCTGTCGAATCTCTATCAACCACATACGCTTCTGTTGCTGTGAGCGAGGCCGAGAACAACACTGAGACCAACACTGAGGACAAGCCCAAGATTCTTGCCACAGCGAAAGGAGAGAACAAGGAGAAAGCCTCTTTTGCCCTCCTTAAAGTGGTTTTCGAAAAGGGGATAAGCTTTCGTCGAATGAGTCCAAGTTGAGTCAGATTAGAATGCCAGATGGCTTCATGTGCCATGGAAAGGAAGGCGAACAACAATAACATTGAGCCAAAGCACGCGTAAATTTTCCATGCTGTTCTATGTGTCTGTCCTGTGCCAAAATGTTGTGACGTCTGCGGTAATGCCATCCTGGCCTCTTCGTGTCGCGAGGTGGACTGCGCCTGGGTTGAGCCCGTTGCGGGGCCGATACCACGATCGCCCATGGCTCATGGATAAGCTGGAATCAGGGCTTGGTTGAAAGAATGGACCGGAGTTTGGATAAAGGCAGCTAAGGAAAGCGAAGGTGTATTGGGATATGGTGTATGGAAATAGCCATGCCTCGGCCGCCAGGCCATCCTCTACAATGCGCAGCATCTGCTGATAACACAACGTCACGTCAAGCTGACACCTTGTGGCTTTCATTCCAAGCACTCTCCACGACATGGTTGGTGAGATCAGGCTCGGCAGATGGATTGGTCTCCTGGACCCACTATGTAACGCCCAGGAGTAAAGAGCGACAGGCTCCTT
Source organism: Fusarium sp. MBC 438 (assembly GCA_030779245.1). Lineage (NCBI taxonomy): Eukaryota > Fungi > Ascomycota > Sordariomycetes > Hypocreales > Nectriaceae > Fusarium > Fusarium sp. MBC 438. Next base: position 86,961 of record JAPFTB010000051.1, on the reverse strand, counting down.
GCCCTTGTCTTCCTGCATATCGACCCAACCCGATTTTCCTCTTCGATTCCCACTCCGATCTCAGCTCCTGCACTATCTTCCCGAGCACGTTCGAGTCCCTTCGTCCTTTAACAATGTCGCCATCTGAATGCTTCACATCACCCTCCTGTCCGTCGGCTCCTATACTTCCCGAGCACCCTACGATTGTATACCACGTCGAGCAGACAATGACAGATTCTGGACTTGACAGCGTGAATAAACGCAGCCCCGACCTCAACCGTTTTCATCCCAACATCAAACCTTCTCCGAGTCCGCCGCCAGACGAATCTCTACCTAAATGCGTGCCTTCGACCGCCATCAACCGCGAGGACGACAGGCCGGGGGGAACTTTGGCCACGAGTGGCGACGCGGTCCTGATAGCGAGTCTTGGGGACGGGGAAAATCCCGAAATCGCTCGCCTTGCTACCAAGGAGGGCCTACCCCCAGACCAAGGCGACGAGGATCCGATGAAGAATGTGACTATACCTGGCAGTCAAGTTCCCGAGAATCCTACACTAAAAAGGCTTCAAGAGACTGCATTTGGGAGCATAGAACAGGACGGTACTGAAGACCCCACTCCAGCCCGAAAAAAGGTTGCATATCAGCAAAAAAACAAAACAACTAGCGGTCATCCCAACGGGAAGTTGTTGCCAGACTCTGTGAAAGGTGGTCTCCAGGTTTTCTACACAAATGATACATCTGTTCCAGAAGAGGCCTCTTGAGTTACGCAGGCTGCTCATGCCATTCAAATTCATGCGCAATCGACATCGATACGGGAGGAGTTTTTTAGTTGATGACTATGGTCATTGTCGTCGTCGCTATTATTGATCTTGGAGATGCAACACGGTTTGACGGAGATGTTACAAATGAGGGTCACCTTACATAGTGTCTGTCAATGAGCGAGTTCTGCTGGAGTTTTAGTGACAACTTGCCTTGTGTCAAAACTTCATTGTTGAATTAGTGTACATGGGCTGCAGCTCAGAAAAGTGGCATCCAACTGACTGCTTCTGAATTGGGTTTGCTGCATTCATGCTTGATGAACCACGCTTGGCGGATCTGCAGAGACGAAGCCAAGTTGGTGGCGTCAAATGACACAGGCAGAGGCAAAGGAAGTGTCATGAGCGACGGCCGCTTGAGACGGAGCCATGTACTGGCGCGGATGGCGTCGGGTGGCTGGCTGATCACCACTCAGCCCACCCGGGGAACCTTTTCGGATACCACCGCGTGTGAGATCGGCCGAGCCAGGGATGATCGTAACGATTACAGTTAAATCAACCAGCGGATGAGAGGCAGATTGTGGCGCTTTTGGGGAACAACAACTGTGGCAATAGACCATCAGAACAGATACCACAAAAGAGGAGGCCCCCGTATTAGAAGTACAGGAGCTAATGGTATATATCGCTTCGTCACGCCGACCAAAACCGTGAGGTCGTAAATAGCCTCGGGTACTCGTCCGTCCTTGCAACTGGAACAAAGTCAGTGACCTCTTGGTTGGCCCACCAATAGAATTGGAAGATGCCACTGTTAGCTGCTTATTATCCAGAGCAATCATTGGTTGGGCGTGCGTTGAGACAGGGATGCCTTCCAAACAACAGGCCCGTGCTCACCACTCGCACAACAGCGCCCACTGGTATGAAAATTTGACGTGTTGGCGCTCACTTCCCAGAGATCCAGGGTAGCCGGACGGTCCTACATACACAAAATTCTTTCCCAGAGAGCTCCTTCCTCTCAATAGAATAACCCGACCCACTGGGCCTCGGTTGGAATGAGAATTGCCGGGAAGCAGCAGAAGCAAAGAGTCCCCCATGGTGAGACATGCTACCTGCAGAGTACTCCAGCAAGTCAGGGACCGTTCGCTCTAACCACATTTCATCTCGATTTCTTGGCTCAATGGAGAAAAGAGTCAACATGAAATGAAGTTGGAGGGTGTGTGCGTATGGAGCTGGTTGTCATCTGGCACACCAGGATAATGCCCATATAAGTGCGGCTGCTGCCTTGCGGTTTTCAGATGCGGTCGCCTTATCTTCGCCGCCATTGAACCTCACGATGACTTCATTAAGCTCGCAATCCTGAGTTGACTCTCTTGCCAAAGCCTCCCCCAGAAGCGGTTCATCAGCCGCGCCCGAGCCAAGACCATCAGGACAGCATATTGAGCATACTTTAGGCTTGCTCACCGGGATTTGTACCTGCACTGATATTGAATGCACAGAGAATGGGTGGCACAGTCGATTTACCAAGCTGGAGAAGATTCACGGTAAGCATCTCCTTGTTTTGCGAACCAATTTCTGAGCTCCTGTTCATCCCATCGTATCTAGACTAGCATAACGACAGGGGCGGCAAGGACCATGTCTCATCTGGGCGGGAGCAAGGGGTACAGGGGTCAATACATCAGATATACAGTACCTACCAAGGAATGTGGAGTGGATCGGCCAGGCGGATGTTGAATGTGACAGCTTTATCTGGACTCGCATGTTGGCAAAGGTGATTCGACTCCACCCATCTTCACAAAAGTGTCTCGACCCATGCCCGCGCTTGCCAATTCCGATCTCAAATCACACCCACACTTCGGAGGTGAATGCGGTCCGTTGACGCCGGACTCGGCGTGAAATATGAATGTAATGGGAGGGCGGCCCTGGCAAGGCGATCAGCCATTCACAGACACACGTCCCCCTCAAGGCCAGAGTCTGTGCGTACACACAAGGTAAGCCTGGTAAGTAACCAGGTAACCACGCTACCACGCAACCTCGCAGCTGAGGCGTTGTTGGTTTCCACTGCCACCACGCATGGCACAACAGGGCCCAGTCTTGACCACCAATGGCAGCTCTTCCTTGAAAATGAAGTTAAGGAATACTTGTGTTGGAGCCTTTTCGTTAAGCTTGTAGAGGTGCTCCTTATCATGCCTTTTTTGCATGTTGGTTGTCATTGGCTAATCGAGTCCCACCAGCCTTTGATGAGACCAAGTGCTCACTCGGTGCAAGCCAACCTTCGTTGTAAAATATTCCAACTCCTGCCTCACCTACGATTTCTCTTTGCCTTTGCCTTGATGCCGTTCTAGAAGTTTCGTTACACTTTGTCTTGTGATGGCAATTCACGAGAAGGCGTTGCCTATTACAGTGATGGTCGAGTCTTCCCAAAACCGGTACTGAGGCACGGCGCTAGACTCTTGAATGCTTGGAGAAGACCAAGCTCCAGGGCTTCCAGAAAGGTGACCAGGGAGTACGTCGTCGCTCATTGACATTGGCCGGACGTGATGGTCACTTGTACGTTGCATTGTATATCCATTTGCTAGATGCCCCTAACTGCCCATAGACCATTGCAATTCTTTCCCGAAGAGCCACTCGTCAGTTGCGCGCCAGAGACGGTCGAAGTATAGGATCTAGGCGGTCTCGTTGGATCTGAAACCAACATCAACGAGCCGGACGCAGCGCTAGATCTGCCGCATCGGTACACTTACCTACCGCCCGACGAGCTATTGAGGCCCAACACTCGACCTGTCTTCGCTTCTGGAGGGGACGTATCGTCAACCAATGATACTCATCAAAACGGCGATGAAAAGGCCTCGGCCTGCGAATGAACAGCGACCAGCAATACCCGTCAGGGCGTTGAGAATGTGTCTTCGGCCTTCAAGGCTCTACCAAGGGCCCGGAGAGGCCCAAAATCCATACTGTCCCAAACTCAGAGCACAAAACGGAAGAAAAAGTCTTACGTCGCAGTTGAAGGCTCTTGCTGGCCCTGTAAGAGAAGCCGAAGGAAACGCGACCTTACGAAACCTACCTGCCGGCTGTGTGCTGGAAAAGGCATCTCCTGTAATTTCGATGCTGTTTTACTCAGATGGAATTCCAGGTCTGTCCCCCAACATCTCACTGGAGGGTCGGGATAGAAGGGGTCTAGTCGGAGAACACGCGTGATGGAGATGGTCAAGTATGTCAAGGCTAGTTCTTAATTCACATCTGATGAATCATCTTCCAGCTCAATGTTATTCTCTCATATATTGGTAAAAATAACCTTACACCATGATTATCGCTTCGGGGCCTCAGGCGCATCATAGGCTTCTTGATTCGTAGAGCTTCATTCAGAGGACCGGAAGGACTCCTGCGATATTCAGCTTTTGGCTTAACTAGATGGTCAAAGAACTTGTGGAGGAGCAATCCGTCTTGCGCCCAAGACCGGGCGAGGCCAAAGACCCCGAGAGATACCGAGTTGGTCGGTACAGGGAACCTTCTCGGATACCACCACCTGTGAGATCAGTTGAGCCGGGCGTGATCTCAGAGGATAGTGTGTGGGCTTGGACCCCACTCGGCCTTGTTTTCTCAGCCCTGTTTGCATTGCTTCCCAGTTGCCGCAATTGTCAGCTGCCACTCACCAACAAGACAGGAATAGAACTCGCCGGTCAAGAAATTTTGACTAGAGCTTGAAGCTCAAAAGACTCCGAGCCCTTGAGAGCCACACAAATGTTGGAGCCGCTGTTCAGCGCGAGCGTCTGCCTCAGCAGCCTGGGCACCCCCACTCGTCCACACCCCTCCTTCTCTTCTCGCGACCCTGACCAGTGAATCAGCTGGACTTTGTTGTGAATAATAGGCCGACAGCACCCTGTTTGTAAACTCATTTGTGCTCTTTCACTTCGAGTAGTACCTCGCCTAGCCATCAATTGCCTGCCTTACTGCCCCCCCGACCATCGAGTATCACGACTAGTCCAACCGAGTGGACTTTGTCCCAACAACCCCGCGGTGACCCCTCCAGCATCACCCAGCCAGAGATATTCGCTCAAAGATCCCTTCCAGCCGCGCCGTTCTCTCTCTAGAGTCCAGCAACAGGTACCGGCCTGCGTCCCTTGCCTCATCGTCTCCTTCAGCAGCAGTGCGAGGGATGGGGGCCCGGGCAACTACAGCAGCTACTATCCCGAACCCAGCGCATCCTTCTCGACGACAAACATGCCTGGGATGGCCGTGGCTTACGGGTCCGAGTACGGCCAGGACTCGCGCCAGCAGCCTCAGAGCTTTGGCGGCTGCAACCCAGCCGCGACCATGATGTACAACGTCGCCCAGTCTGGGGGGCAAAACCCCGTCTACGATGCACAGCAATTTGGATCACAGCAACCTGCAGCTATGCAGATGATGACCCCGGATGTCGCCTCGACATACTTCGGATCCGAGACGGGAAGCACAGGCGGTCTGGCCCTGCAACAGTCGGCGCAGGGCTCAAGCGGATCCGCAAACGTGTACCAGCAGAGCAATGCCATGAATTATGCGAGCAACGTGTCGAACGTGGGCGCAATACCCCAATCTCTCGCGAGCGCTGATGTTTCCATCACGGAAGATCACGAGTACCCCGATGGCGCACTCGAGGAGAAATGGGTCAACTACCAGAGACAATTGGGCACGATATTCCAAGAGATCATGAATGGATCCCTAGAAAGCGCATCCGAGACATTGCTGAGCGTCACCAGCTGGTTGTTGTCTCAGGTGGCAGACCTTGGTATGTATTGTCGCAAACCCCAAGAGTATGGGTGTGAACAGAGCATCAGGGCAGGACGACATGGCTGACCAAGGCTGCAGGCCTCAATTTAGACGATACAGACCTCCACGCCGATCGAATCAAGTTATGGGACGATTTCAATCACGCCTGGTTAGGACTAGGCCAGCGCCAGATGGAGTTGATGACTTCATCCCAACCATCGAGATCGCAGAGCCTCATGTCCGGGGCCATGATTAAGAAGATGGGTAACGAATTAATACGTTTATGCGACGGGATCGAGCGCCACGGACTCGTCGACTACCAATACGGGGTGTGGGAGGAACAGATAACTGCCGGTATGCCCAAGACTCTCCTGACTACGGCCCGGCCTCGCGATGGCTAATGGAAGCGCATAGTTCTCGAAGATTGTCTGGACCTCTACGAAGCCTCAGAAGAAGCCAGCGGAAGCGGCGGAGCTCGATGAAGATTCAAGCCGTCTATCTAGCGTAGATTGTGACTAGCGACACCCTCTTGACATGACACGGACAGTGTTTCTTCACTCCATACGACAAAGAAATGTGACTTTTGTAATCAAGGCGCGGGTGTTGGCGGCTGTATTGCGCCACGGGACTTCGGACCGACCACCTCGATATTGATGCCTGTTTTCCCGTTTAGTCACTGACACTTGGGATGCGCAACTACGCATCCATCCCACCCACTTGCTTGCGCTTTGGCGGCCGGATTGGATGGCGAGATGAAGGGATGGGAGGGGGCTTGCCCTCCTCCTTTCACATTGTTGCTTTTCCCTTGAGTTTTTTCTTTCTCGGTTGGGTTTGCTTTTCACCTTTGAAGTTTTTGTCCCTTTTGCAAAAGGGGCGGGGGTTATTACGTCCTGGGTCTCCGTTTCATCTCGAATATCAAGTTACAGAGCTACCTCCAACCATTTGTATTTGCCGTATTCAACAGAGGCAACCGTCGTCTCGATCACCGCCAACTCACAGAAGTGCTATCGTCAACTCCCCGGCCGTTGAAATGCGGCCTTTTAGAAACTTGGTCCCCCATTTGAACATTTACGCGTAAAACCTTCTAAGAAATGATCGATGCCCCTTTTCCTTTCCCAATTTCCACAAGGGGCAGAGCAGCATTCTACTTGCCGAGACTGGATATGGTATTCTCTGAGATTGCTTAGATGATGACCGAGCTGTACCTCCTCCTGAGCGCCAGGGTTTATGTCGCAAACCCCAGGCTCATGAGCAGCATGCTAATGAATTTCTGCAAACCTGTGTAGCCATAAGGTTTGATTTAGCTTAGGATCTCTGGGGGCCCTGTCTTTCGGAGGGTTAAACCCCCGGAAAGTGGATGAGATGAGACCATGAGGATCATCCGTGCTGAGGAGCTGCGCAGGTGTGATTCTGATTGCTGTGGATACCTACCTCCGGTTTGTTTACTACTATTGTCAACCAAGCTGCAGCCCCAGTCGAAAGGGCCGTGACGAATGAGGGCTCTGGCTACGGGGCGGCTGGTGGGATGCATGAGTTGTGGGCGCCGCCAAGTGCAGGTAGGGCAGAGGGGAGAGGAGGCACACTGGCCATCTAATTTCAAGCTAGTCATGTATCCACCACCTGACCACTGTCTTTGTTGCTAGGCCGTTCCCACGTCGTCCCTGATACCGTGCTCCCTCGTCGGACCTATCTAATATAAATTCAGTCCTCTCGCCTTCTCAATCTCCCACCAATCACTCCCAATATCGATCCAAACCCTCATTCATACACCCAAAACAGTCTCAACCCATCCTCAACGCCCTGGCGATTGGCCATGTGTAAAACCTTCCGGTACGTGACTCACTGCGACATCTGCAGTGACATCGTTCCCGACGAAGACATCCCCGACGAAGACATCCCCGACGAAGTGAAGGATGGGAGAGAAAAAACACGCCGATGCCCAGAGGCACAACAACAACAGGCTGACATGGCCGATGTGCACGAATTCTACTGTGATTTGACAGAAATCACAAAATTCTCCATCTTCTCATGCAAAAACTGCATCGGCCATTCCGAGGTGAGTTCGAAGAGGACATTGTTGCTGCTTAAAGGTTGCTGACCATGGTGCTACAAAGCTGGATTGATGATGGAGGTTCTACCTAATGTCATGGTGGTATCAGCGCAGGAATGGGTTGACGATGACTGAATCTTGAGAAGAAGGGCCGAACGATGGGTCATTCTTTATTGCGCGCCGTTTGGCCAAGTCGAAAGGAGCAAGCAATGAGCATTTCAGGCCGCCATTACTACGCCCGTATTTTTATCGAAATAAAAAAGCATCTGCCAAGATGACCCCATTATCTAGCTCGTGCCTTTCACTGCACGGCCACGATAGTCTGTCGTTTCTGTGTAGAACGGATATACTATAATATGAAAAAAGACGATTCTAGAGCAATAATGGAAAGACTTTTGGGACGGCAGGAATCAAGTCGAGCCGACAATTTACAGTCGCGGAAGCCGGCACACTAGAGAAGTCACTCAGGCTTCGATTACGGGCTCCAGACACGAATGTCGGCGAGACCCTTTCTCAGCGATTAGCCTCCCCTCTCCGGCCGCGCTCGGGTCACTCCCCATGGCACTTGATGTATCTGTTGGCCGCGTTGCCCCTGAAGTCAGATGTGGGCATTCTTGCCTGAAGAAAATGCCAAGGATGACCAATGGTGGATTCGCAGAGACAAGAGAGCTGACTTGGCTAAGCTAATGCAGTTTCGGCTCGCCCTGCTGCCCTTGATGATCTTTGGATGGCGGCCAGGGGAATCAACCCCATGATTTACTTGTGTGGACGAAGGTGCGCTTCCGCGGTTGGAAGCATGGGGTGGGTAGGTTGTCCGTTGCCAGCTATTCGTTGGCTTAAAATTACTTTCCATTTCTGAGAGGCCCGCGTATCTACTGAGCAACGCCGGAGTCCCTTGTCTGGTGGAATGCAACCCTGTCCTTCGACGGCCGCCGAACATCTTCTCACTGCGTACTGCGAGCTCTCGGGTTGATATCCTGGATCTCGATGTAAAACAACGACCATGACGAGTCCTCTGGCTCGTCAACCCTACAAGGGTTTGGCGCAACAAGACCACGTCGTCTGCAATTGATGTTGTAATGAGAAGACATTGATTGCTTGATTCTTCCTAAAAGTGCAGTAGGGGAACCACTGTTTATGTACAGACACGACCTGTTTAGAGTGTTCCTCCTTCCACGTTTTGCCACTACCTTGGTCGCCTCACACTTGTGATCTCCAACATCATGCACTGGGCTGCCGTTGGCACGAGCTCGCGACTCTTGTGATGCTACAATTATGAGGATTTCCGCAGTAGTTTCGAGAGAATCCATCTTTTCACAGGCCTTCTTGAAGCCGGAGATAGCTTTTGTCCATACTGCCGATTCACTGCTGCCTTTTCCTCGAGCTGTGCTACGAGTCGTAGGTCGCGTGCTGGATCTCGGCTCACTTATGTGCTGCTGAATGGATGCCGCAATAGACTTGAGTGGATTCTGTGCCTGTTTGTGAGAACTGACCCAGCAGGTCGCAGCAAAGAAAGCGGCGAGATCTGGTGCTGGAATGCCGGGCTTAGCCGTGTTGGTGGATGTGCGAGGTTGTTTCTGGGGAACGATGAGTGAACGGGGATGATAGGCTTAAGTATATTACACCTCCGAGACTTATCCGGGAGGAGGCACGCACCTGGCTAGCACCCCGCGATTTGTACAGTAGGCCCATTCTGGGCGTTGGGATCAGAGAGACGAAGGCTTGCACCGTCGTGAGGGTTGTTGTCTCTTTTCCGGAACATCTCTCCTCTTACGCACATCATCCAGCTCTTTTTCCAAACACTCTAAACTCCGGATGCTTTCCTCTTCTATCTCGGCCATCTTCTTGAAGTGTTCCTTAAGGTTCTGTTGCCAGGCCTTGAGTGCGCTTATTTTCCTCTCTAATTCCGTTTTCGCCTCAGCTTCTCCTAGTGAACCCGTCTGCATTCCTTGACTCTGGCCCTGATCTTGTACCATCTGGGTGGCCGCGCATTCGGTTTCCTGTTGTTTGTGTCCGACCCTTTGCCTCTTGGCTGTCGTCTCATCCTCGCCACTTCTAGGCTGGTCGCGTTTAGGCCTAATAGACGCAGCACCATTTAGTACACCAATGAGCGAGCTGTCTTTGCCGCGTGATGGAGTAGGAGGTGATTGTCCCTTTGTTACTGAGGTGTTATCGTCGCCGTAGTCACCGCCGCCATCGTAGTCGTAGTTAGCACACTCATCGCCACCGCTAGGGCCGAAATCTCGATCGTCCCCACTGCTCTCGCTGTCCCTGGGCTGGCCAGTGTTAAGACTCATGGGTTGCTGTTGGATGGCATTCGGGGAACACTTTGCCGCTGTTGGGGAGCTGTGGACCGATGAAGCCTCTCCGGGCTGATGATGTGCCTGGGACTCTGATACTTCCTCTGACAGCACCCGACTGTCTGGTTCGTCTCCATGATCCTGACTTTGGTCGCCGTCTCCCACCTCGAGAGTCGCTGTTGTCTTGGATGCATTCCGCTCACTAGTTCTTAGCCTTTTGTGTGCTTTCCCACCCGGCCGCAGTTGACGTTTCCTCTTGAGGCTCGCCCATTGTTGATGGGCACGGACCGGGTGTTCACCAGTAGGTTCGGGAAGCAAATCGTCGTCGTCGTAGTCATCATCTTCATCGCCGACGCATTGCTTAGGTTGGGTGGTCATTGAAGAGCTGTCGCGGGTGCCATTCGATACATAGATGGTTGGACCTTCTCGTGCATCCATTGCTGGTCTCACTCCACCCTGAGCGACCTCTCTCATCTCGAGAGGAGATGCGGGCGTCAATAGTTTATACGATGAGGTAGCTGCTAGCCGGTTGAGACGAGCTGACCTGAGGGGAAGTATATCGCCTTCTCTGCCATCCTCGCTTCTAGGGCCAGGAACTATCCTTGTGGCTTTGTTATGGCTATGTCTCACAAGCTCCCTTCAAAGCGTCAGCCAGTACAACGATTAACAATCGCCCAAAGAACTCACAGTAAACCCTGAAGGGTAACCTCGGTGCACACAGGCCTGTCGTACCCATAGATATCCAGGCCTTCCAAATGGAAGCCACATGAGCACTGGGGCCGTTTCGCATCAGAATGTGTGAGTACATGTTTTCGTAGAAGATCTTCACGATTGTATTTCTGGGGGCAAAGGCCACAAAAGTAAGTAACATTAGTCACCGGCTGGCACCCCGGCTGGGGTGGGAAATTCCGAGTTTGATCGAGTGCCATGTTAGCGACGGGACTTGAGTTGTTGAGAGCAGCGTTTGGGGACCACCATACGGTTGACTGGAGGGCCAACTCTGGGGGGGACGCTTGCATTTTCATAGGATCGTCAGGCCTTAACAGGGGCACCATGATTTAAAAGCAATGATCTGCAGGCCCTTCAGCTGGTGGATCCTGCGTCAACTTTCTGTTAGGCGCGGAACACGGACATGAGCCGTCATGCTACCCCACTGCACAGAGACGGTGAGGCTCCACCGATTTGGCGTGTAGGGGAGCGTGGGGAGAGGTCCAGCACGCTAACGCCGCTGTGGCTTACATGCTTGGTCCCCTGCGCTTGCGTTTCGGGGAGAGACACTGCTGCAGGGGTACAGTCACCAAGCATTAGACAGAGGTGAGACATGGGACACATGGGACACCCTCCACCTGCGTATCACATATTTCTTTTTTGCGAAAGTTTGGGTGCGAACATCTGCGTTGATGGGTGCTGGTGGTTCGCCTGGTTCGCCTTAAGTTGCCTGACTCCACTCTTTTGCTCCTATCGCCGAGCATCGCGCCTGCGCTTACACGAACTGTCGATTCTTGCGCTATTGGTGTCAAGCCAAAGACGGATGCCTCTGCTAGGCCTCGAACGGACACGAGGACTTCATTTTCTCATCCACCACCACAAGCCCACCTGTTGATGAGCAGAGTGTTCGTGCGAAGTCACCTAGCCTGGAGGCTTTCCCACGCATTAAGCCGACGTTGGCGCGACGGGTTTCCCTTATCGGCAAGCTTATCAGAAACAATACCCCGCATGATACTGGGAGTGGCGACGACGCGGAGAAAACTCGACTAGGCCAAACCTCGGGAAACACTACTGAACAGGGCTCTAGAATATCTCCATCACAAGTTGAGGACGTCGCACGCCAAGCTAAAGAGAACGACCGAAGCCTAGATGCTCAAATATTACATTATAAGTCGATAACACAACTTTCGAAGCGGCGTTGTTGCCCGGATGAAGCGCATGAAACATTAGCTCCAGAGGTGATCGAGGCCATGTCTATCACGGCAACGGTTGGTGATGGTACAAGCGTCCTTGTCTATCATCGGAGAATGACGAAGTATCATCATGATGAGGATGGGAGTGACGAGAAATATAATTTGATTTATTAATACAACTATTATTCGTGCACCTGTTGTGTGCTTCTCTTCAGTAGTTCCACTTAGGATTTCCGCCTAATCCTGTTCTCAACTAGAAGAGAAACATGCCAACTAGATCCATCAGAACACGGAATTCTAAATATTATTACGCGGCTCATTATCTATCATATGCGACGACATGACGTTTACTAGCATTTCATAATCGTCTATACTTTGTGCATTATTCCAGACATCTGTCCTTCTAAGTCACTTCTTCACGCTGATATACGAACAACTGTCTAGGGTTGGTACCGTCTCGAGACTTTCCTCGACTGCGTTTAGGGTTTAGTATTGACCGGCCACGCTGGTGTATTGGTTGTGACTGCACCATTAGATTTCAATGCTATGAGTGTCATAAGATATGTTCTTGGGGGTGTGACTGATTCCCCCTTCATCAAGAAGGATCACGGTCTAGGCTAGAGGATATACCGTAACCATCGTGTGATCTTATTGAGCAGGATAAAAGGCCCAAAATACCTCTGCATAGTAGAAGGTATCTCCTACTTCTGCCGTATAGCATAGTGGTCATTGTGGCTCCCATATCTCCTCTGAAAAAGGCTTGCATTCCCATCACTCACACGCCGACAACCCTATTCTACAAGACAGCAACGGTCTCACCAAAATCGCACTGCACCGGCATCACCTTCACTAGAGCTTGGCCAGAGTCGGTAAAGGAACCAAATTTCGCAACCTCAGAAAACACCTAGATCACGAAAGACCACGCTCTGGCTGGCGTCAAAGCTTTTGCCAACCTCGCACCCAACCACGAACCCTTCCGCTTCATCTTTGTCTCCAGACAGAGTTCAACACAGAATCCTGGGCCATTCACGAACCGATACACCCGAGTCAAAGGAGAGACAGAGCTTTGGCTCTCCGAGATGCGCAATCTCTGCCCTTGTCTCATAACAGAGGCTGTTGGACCAGGTGTCTTCAGTGAAAGAGGCCATGTCGCCATAAAACCAAACGTCCCCGATCAAGGCTTCTTCCATAACAGTGCCATAACTGCTCTAGGTCCTCCTGTTTGAATGGCCTTTCCAACGCTTGACGCTGCGACTGAGTCGCTTGGCAAGTTCTTGGTCGAGATGGCGATTGGAAGGTTCGATAAGCAGTTGGACGAGGGAGGTAGTGATATCACGATACTAAAGGGTGGTATGAGGGTTCTCAAAAGCCTAGCACTTCTGGGGCTAGCAGGATCGTCATAATGTTTTTTTTCTCTGTTGGATATAATACTTGTAACATAGTAATAACATCGTTTGGCTTTTATATAGCCATGGGTATTTCTAGGTTTAAATTAGGCATCTTGCCCAAACACCGTATCGTAATAAATCCGGATCCTCTCACACTCATCCAAAAGAGAATGTTCACAAGTGGCCTTGATGGCCTCCTCCCAGATGACCTTTTCCAGGTCATAGCCCGCCTTTTTCACTACCGAACTGTAGTCTGGGCCCCATATCCTTGACCACTCCTTCTCTCCCTCTTTCGTTTCGGATGTCAACTCGTCCAGTAAGCTGCTGAGTCTTCTCGTGTCAAACTTGACCCTGTTCAGGTGGGCGAACATGGTCGTGGTGATGGGTATTTCCCGTTTTCCGGTTTTCTTCTGGTTGCTCTTCCAATCAAGCTCGGGATCTGCCTGCCATATCCCGCTTCCGTAGTGGATTTCTCCTGGTGTAAGCATCACCGCGTTTCGCTTGACCTGCCAGAAGGGATTTCCAAGTACCACGGCGCCCTGCGTAAACGTCTCCTTGTCGCCCGATCCCCAGGCGCCTTGTGAGTGAAGTTGGTAATAGTACTTTCCGTAAAAGTTATAGTAGGCCGCCAGCAAGAGGCTGTCGGCGTGTCGAGCCTTGTCGTAAAGCATGATTCCAGACTCGGAGGCTCGTGATCTCATGGTCCTGTAGGGCATCTGTGCCTCTGCAATCTCATAAAAGAGAGGCGATATCGTAGGTAGCCAAAAGTCGGGCCATGTTACCAGACCATGGCTCTTGTAAGGTTCCACATCGAAGAGATAATCGGGTTTTCGAATGGGAAGGGCGTCTGAGTCTAGAAAGAGGATATTTTGAAAGCTCGAGAAGATGAGGGCAAAGGCCTTGAACTCGAACTTTTCGAAACGCGGCGTGCTGTAGTTGGCAGACTTTGGCACGTGCAAGAAGTCGTCCATATTGAGGCATTGTACATCTAACGAGGCAAGTGAAGCGTTGCACAGCTTCTGTTCGTACTCGCTGGCCGAGTCCAGGAATAGTTGTACAGGGAGCTTGGAGCCGACATGGCGCAGCATCAGCACAGCCGTGACTGCGATACCAAAGTTGGCACCACTTGCGGTGATGACCACACCACGAGTGTCACGGACAAACGGTAAATCGGGTGCGAGATATCGAAGACTTTGGACGTAATCGTGGTGAGTCTGTTTCAATGACTCGAACTGTTCTGTGGGTAATTTGAGAACATCAATGTCGATTTGAGCCTTGGAGCCGTGGGGGTTGAATTGCTCCGGATCAAGGGGCCTTGGTGAGACGATCTCATCGCCTTTGGGCTGAGCCTTGTAGAGTTCGTTGGATAATCGACCCCAGAAGTCGGCGACCTGAGATGTTAGGCCGGTGAATTGTGGCGTTTCTGCATCGTAGGTGTAGGTATTCGTTGATGCGTTGCTAGAGCTGGAAGTATCGGGCTTGAATTTTGGTGCTGTGATTCTTTGATTTGTATATGATAGATCTGAAGAAAATTTCCATAGTGATAGGGCAAATATGGTGGCGATGAGGAGGGCGGTTATTTTGACGAGATGTCGTCGGGAGGCCAGGACGTGAACCCATGCGGCGCTCTTGCTTTCTTCGAGTGATAGAAACATGGTGAGATGAAAAAGTTGAAAAGAAGGAATGTGTCGCTGGTGTCGCTGGAGGTGTCATTATACAGCAGGTCGCTCGTGCACCTAGAGGCGGTCCAAATACGGCCAAGGGTCTTGGTGAACTTAAGGAAACGCTTCAAAGGGAATGCGATCAACCTAAACAAGTAGTATACACATTTCCAAAGTGGCACACCTCCATAAAACCCTAGGTCACCGAAATCATCATAAGGATCTTCCTCATATCCTCGAGTGATTCGGTTTCTCTGAATTGTTCATGCCGTTGACCACGTCATTAATCGAAGACAAGCAACTAAGTCGCGAAGAGCGGCAATCCTAGAATAAACTCCATAGGCCGGACTATCGAGTGTAACTGCGGGGTTATTGCCAGTCTCAGAGTAGTTACGATGAAGATTGTATAGCTAGAGCAGGTCAGGACAGGCTGGGACGGGCTAATGTGGATGGCGGAGGTCTGGGGCAGTGAACTGGCTGGTTTGGATGACGCAGGAGGACGACCATTCGGATTGGTATCGGTATCAGAGGTCTTAGGCTAGTGAAGATGGATATTCTCTAATTTGAAAGTCTGCTACATCGAGGTATAGGCGCATGATAGCTCGTAAGAGGGTGCGAAAGCCTGGCTGCTGCACCTTGCAATGCTATCCCGCATCAGTTAGGATCCCTCCATACGGTATCTAAGATAGAGTTCATTGTGTTCATTTATGTATGTACTAGTATTTATCTGTGTTGAAGTGCAAAGCTGGCTCGCAACTGGTTACAAATGTACTAATGCGGATGAACATCTGATCTCGTTCTAGGAGAGTGGGATCTTTATCGTGTGCTTAAATCCCAATTGCGTGCAGACCAACACAGTAATAGTACTAGGACCTTCACTGTCGCCATCAATATCGTCGAGATATGGGATAGTATTTGTGAGGGCTCTCCCTACTGATTCACTTGCGACATCGTACCAGATTGTCTCATATACCTTGCCACATAAGCTGGTTGGCATAGCAACTTCTCTCACCATGAACAAGTTCTCATCTCTCTTCTCCATCTCGCTCCTAGTCTCCCTGTGGATATCGATTGTTGTCCCTGGTCTATATGACCACTGGTAGTTGAGGAACATGGGTATGATAGTATCATCTTCGACCATAGGGCCCTGTACCCACATGCTTTCTTCGGCGAAGTGGTCACGTTTCACTACACCTGGATCCATGAACTCGTTCATCCACCCGTGTGTGTGCATCCTGAGCATCTGAAGATGCTCGTGTGGGCCATGGCTATCCGGCGACGCGAGTATAGACTTGTATAGCCTTATCTCCTTGGACTCCTTCATTACTTCTCTGGGGGGAACAACCGCTACCCATACCATTATGGGATGCTCCCTCTTCCACGAGGCGTCCCACGGCCTTCTTATCCTCGCAATCCACCTCTCAACGTCTATGCCTATGAACATGACCTTGTTGTTATCCATCATCTTACCCGTGAGCCACTTCGACAGCCCGCCTAGGTCCCTGACGGGGTTCAGATATCTCTTCTTCATCCAGTCATCGGGAACAACCCCAAGTGCGTACAATAGGGATGCCGCGTCGGAAGCGGATAGATAGTCCAACACCAGTGACATGACTGGGTACGCACACACAAGCTTATTCATCTTAGGGTTGGCCTAACTGCACATTGGTGGCCGTCCTTGTAGATTTATACCCGCGTAGGTACAGTGGCGTGTGAGTTTCGTGTCAATGAATTGACTTTATTAGGCCCTGCCATGGTGATCGCCTAATACTGGGCGGAGGCTCGAACGGCGCGACAGCGAAAGACTCGCAATGACTTGACCTTTATTATCTAGCCCACGCCTGTGCCTATCTAAAGGATATTCCTCTTCTTCGTTTCCAACTATCTCTAGGATTATGATAATGATGAGTTTGATTCTAACCCAAGCGAGTCGGCGGCCTCAAGTTTTCTTGCCCCCCTAAGCCCCGTGAAAGATAAAGCTGTCTCGGTACTTCGCCGCGATATCCCTCAACCGCCGAGCCCCGTTGAAGTCTTTCTCGTGCGTCACTCCGGTGTCAGGAGCGAAGAAATGTAGTCACTGCCTGCCATTAGGTTGATGTGATCAACAATATTTGCCGTGTGACGTCTCTCATAAGAGGGGCGGCCCAGTTGGCCTCATTCGTCCACTACCTAGGTATTTCCTCGATCCGTGTAAATCATGCATTTTGTTTTTGGGCTTCTTTTCTTTGCCGTCTTTCGGTCCATATACGTCTTTGAGGATACTTTGTCTTTTAACGTCCTTCATAAGAGTCGCATTTTGGACAGTCAATAAGTCTGTAATTTTGCGAGATTTCTTCGTGACCGTACGGATTCCAGGAGGCTCACGAGCGCCGAGGCGAGCTCGTCAAGCTCTGTCGGGGACGAGTCAGTTATGGGAAGTCCAGCGACCCCGACCTCTACAATTCCGACGAATCGGCTGAGATCGCCGTCCGCTGTCACACGTATCCGACCTGGTTACATCGGGGCTACGTCAGGAGCAGGGTCAGGCTGAGTGTCAAGTGGTCAGAACTTGTCGTGAGGTGACCTTCAACGACGGCCTCAGTGAGGTGTATGGTTGGTTGTGAAGGTAAGGTCAAGGGTGTTTCTGTGTGGATTTATTGGTATGCCTAGAGTGTTCGGTAGAATAAGGTAATTTTCCGACGACCAGTCCGTATTATCTCGACTCCGATATATGATATGCTAAGCATAGTGTACGTCATCAAAGTCGCCGCCGCCGACGAGGCAGTCTTTAAGGGCAGGACATCATAACAGTATATTTAAGGCATCGCTCTCGTCATTCTAACGGGTCAAAGCTGCCGATGAGCCTAGTGACTTCCGATCTGAGAGCTTAAGAGCACGGGCGCGCCGGGCAGCCCGGCAAGCTATCGACTCGAGCCGCTCAACGCACCATAGCGACGCTCACAGCAACGCCTCAGGCGCCCCCAATCATCAGTAGCGTCATACTCTAACCACGAGGTCCAGATTCTTTGCCAGTCAAGCTTAGGAGCTAATAGGGCATCTTGCAGATAACGATATTACTCCTTTGTCGCTTTCACTTGATATACCAGACATCCGGCCTGAGCCGTCCCTTCGATTCCAACACTATCTTGACCTAAAAGGGCGTAAGCATTGGTATTTGCTAACAAACGACAAGAACTTACAGGCTTCCCAAATCTGCTCAAAGACGGATACACACGATGGGCCTTCTGGCCCCAGTGGCAGCCGCTTTTCCTGGTCGTCACCCTCACAACCCGGCCGCCACGAAATAGAAAAATCAAATTTAACTCCCCAACCATCGGATATTCCAGCACTGGTGCCGCCGACTGGAGCTCCTAGCTTCCCTTCTCCCATGAACGCTCCACACCAGGTCTGTGCAGCTTTCCTTATGCGTGACCCGTATTCCTTGGCGTGACCCGGCAACTCCTTTGGGCTTAGGCAGGTCTTGTTTGATAGAGTTGACTGAGTTGCTTTACTCGTTGACACTTTCGTTGCTTTAGAGGTCGTTGCTGTCGTTGCTTCAGCTCTATCTGACGAGGATGTGATTAAAGTAGTCAGTCGTTGAGAAACAGATGGAGAAGAGGGACTCCCGGGCGATATCGCTTGTGATGCTCTTGTATCTGTGGAACTAGACGCTGATGTCTGAGAAGGGTCTATGGTTCTTATCGTTTTGGGCGTAACTGTCGACAGTGCTTTACTATTTAATGAATCTCTAGATTTGCATGTACTATTAGAACTATTAGATAAATAAAGTAAAGGAGGACACTCGCTATTCCAAAGAGCTGAGTATTTTGGCTTTTTAAATGGAATCTTATAAAACGTGTTGGGGTAAATCTCATCGATATCTACCCCGGGATTCCATGATTGAATTTCTTCCCGAGTAACGCCTAACTCATTGAATATTAGTCCAAAAGTTTGGCCCGTCTTGGGAACCCAAAGACCGTATTCGACAAAGCAGGCCTGGGTAAATGATGCAAAGACTAAGATATGAAGCTTTCTCATACTTTATGGGCGTAGAGCATTATCATAGGTATTTTAAAACATAGCAAGTAGGTAGATGGATATATATAGCTAAGAGATAATAAATGTCCGAGAATGGCCGTTATTTAGTGGTTGGTTCTAGCTGTTATTAAGTCTGTCATGAGATCTGCTTTCTGTATAGCTAAAACTAGGCAAGTTTATAAAAGCAACCCTTTGTCAAAGGCCAGCGAAGCCAATTTCGATACCTGGGTTAGATGATGGATTATTTAGGCCCAATGGCTGGCATCTCCGCCAGCTAGTCGGATAATTGTAAAATCGCCGCCTGGCCGGTGCACTAGAGCCTAATACACATAACCAAGGCGAATAGTCGATCAATGTTTAACTACATACTGGGTATGTAAGTAGGGGATGTCATCAACACACGAAGTTGGTATTCGGTAGTAGCAGGTTTTGGGATGGGGCAGCAGACCTAGCCAACGATGAAATCCTTGATCACGGCATCGCGTTGATTCGCCTTTCATAAGAGGTATCTAGATGCTCCGGAAGATTGGGGATAGAGTGCACTTTGGTGTTTAGGGAAAGAACAATACCGAAGCAGGTCTAATGCATGGTAGTTATTCCATAACTTCCGCGTATCTAGCTCCTATCAACATGGACGACCCGAATGAATCCCGGCGTGTGAACATGTTGAGCAGCATTATAAGGCCCAATTGCCTCTGCATATAGCAGAAGGTATCTTCTACTTTTGCTTTGGCATAGTGGTCTATCTTGTTCCACAGAACAGTATAGGAAATCCTATGATTATTAAAGCCTGAGATAAGAGTCTCTAAAAAGAGCAAAAAGTCGAGTCATTGGAATAATATTAACACTATAGACCTTCCCTACGATTCAGAAGTTAAGTCGATTATGACGCTATCGATGTTAATGTCTGGCTTGGCTCGTGATATGATAGGTCCTTTCGGATCGGGCGATCTGATATGGCCCAAGACTAGATGATCCGTGAAACTGACGGTGCGATCGAACTTTCTCTGGCACCAGGGGCAGAGGTACCGACCGTTCACAAGAAACACAGAGATGAGGGGGTATTCATCTTGGCTTCCCGTCAATTTTTGTAGGCGTGTAAGAAAATAGGGTGGGACCTCGTGCGGCAGCTGGCCAAATCGTGGCTCACCCGTTTGCATCTGAATAGAATATGGAAACGGAGGTCCGGCTGAGGGCTTGGGCGGTCCTTTGTCTGGTGGCTGGGCTAGTGGTTTGACTGGGGGCTTCACTGACGTTTCCACGGGGCGATCTCGCGGTGTTTCAACCATGAACGGCTCGCGTATCAATGAGACTGTCCCCGAGTCTGATCTGTAAAGTGTTCCTAAGTGTGATCGTTTGACGGATCTCGTATTTGCAGGTGGAACTATGGGAGCCCGACGCCTTGGCGTTGGCAGCTGGCCGATAGGGGTGGTAGAGCTGACTTTAGTATTGATAGGAGCAGAAGACCGCGCACTCTGAACTTGACCTGGCGGCATTCCGGATTCTCGAGGTTGCACCCCATTTGTCGGGGCTGTGAACGGAGGTTTCGAAATCAAGGTGCGGGATGCTGTTTGCTGTGCTTCGGAAACAGAGATATCTGTAATTTGATTGTCGGCGTCCCGAGGTCTCGCTACCTGTGGCCCGCTCGTGAAATGCCAATCTGTGATCGGCCGGTTTGGTTGTGGTGTGCGGGCTATCACTGATTGCGAATTCTCGTTGCTTATCATAGAATCGTGGTGCGACAACATTTGTATGGCGTGGCGACTAGAGTTAGGTCCATTGTCAGGTGGGACAAGATCTCCGGCATGCCATTGAGCAGTTCGCGGCCGAGCTGAGGGTAGCCGGGGTTGCCTTGCTGTAAATCCTTGTATTTCTCTTGGGAAGTAGAGATCGATCGATTTCGTCTTTAGGCTAAGAAGGTCGGCTGCCGTGTGATTGAACAAGGCTTGTCGAACCTGATGTTGGTGGATGCGTACGGATGATGTAGAAAGGTCGATGCCGTGGGTGATACTTCTGTCGATGGCCTTAGTTGAAAGACCACTGTCGATCTGCATCACTTCGCTGGTATTTTGAATACTTGACAGTTCGCTTTCCGTGATTAGTTGGCCTTTATCAGACATCTCATCGTCTGAAATGCGGGTATGGATTGCTTTGGGATCAGTGACTTCTAATCGGTCATCAGTGCTGAGGGTTTGCTCGGTGTTTGGATCGCTCCTCGGTTCAAGCTCAGGTGCACCCTGGCAGCCTTGGTGACTTCGATCTAGCTGGGGCTGTCGTAGGAGAACTTTTGATTGCACGTTTGGGGACGACATGACCTCCCTCTCATGGAATGGCTCAGCTGTCGAGTTCTGCATCACCTGACTCGAGCCAGTGGAACTAGACATGGCAAGACTAGCTCGTGCAGTACAGGCCAAGGACTCTGCCGCATAATCTGCCTCGCCTTCTATCATCGTTCGGCAATGCACTTCCCGGTCGGCCATTTGCAAGCCAGTGTTAGCACTGATGGTTTGCTCTGTACCTGAAACACTGCTCCATTCGGACCCGAGGGCATTTCCTGAACAACGTAGATGAACTTGCGCCGGCAGGGGATTTGGTGGGGATGTTTTCGATTCCCTGTCTGACGATAAAGAGACTTCCCTTCCTCGAGGCCCTGATCCAGTAGCAGGCCCCATCAACGGGGTCATGCTATCTTGGATAGGACTGTCTCTTCCCACGACGCAAGACGATGATCCTGTCTCAGAATTTGGCCCTGTTTTGGTTTAGCATGAGCCAAAATCAGGAATCTAACGGTAAAACTCACTGTCTGACGAAGGAGCAGGACATTCTCTACTTTCTCTTGCGTCCCGGGTCTCTTTTTCCTCGCGCCTCCGGAGATAATTCCTTGCAAACTTTAAATTCGGCACAAGACGTAGCGAGGAACGAGACACATATAATTCCTGCAAATCTCCTGCACTCACCCAATCTGCCGGGCTTCCATCTGGGAACTTGTTTCCGTCAAAGTATAGGACGGGAAATTCCCGCTCCAGGAAACGTGGCCCACCGCGTTCATATTCGTTCTTCCACGTGAGGTGCTTTGTTCCTAGGTCGTACTCGTAGCATTCCGGTAGGTGTTCAATCAAGCCAAGGCTCTCTAGTGTACTTGGTACACCGAATTCCTCTAGGCCGGTGTGAGGTAGAAGTAGTGCGGGCAACCAATTTTTCCCCATCTTCCAGTATGCCATATATATTCGTCCTGGAATTGGGTCGGGGATTCCCTCATGCTTTCTTCGCTCCCACTGCCATTTAGAACTGCCATGTCGGCCGACTCTAGTCCGGTTGTACTTGGTAGCCTTTGGTGTCTGCTCCGATCCCCAGGTCTGTCGTCCAGAGATCCCATTTGTGATGGATGCAATCGAACGTTTCATGTTGCCTTGATCGGCCTTGAGAGCAGCACGGTTGTTCTTCTCCGCCAGTTCAGCGTTGCAGTTTAACACCTCAACCCCGAATTGCCAGACGATCAGCCTATCAGATAGACTCCGTAGCCAACCATGCTTCTCACTCCTCAGATGGGCCCCAGCACCTCTAAGAGGAGGGTACTTAAAATCATGATCGTGTTCATCGCATCGTAGAATAAACCACGATCCTTCGGAGACTGGAAACTGGATGATGATCCGTTTAACCTGGGCTTTGCCGTCTTGGAAGACTTCGTCGAAAAATACTGATCTCGTGGGGCCTTGATGCCGGTATTGGTCTGTTGTGTCATCCTGGGCAAGATTGCCTGTATTAACACACTGTTGACTAGACGTACGGCAGTTCGCTCACAGGAAAGGGCGCGCAGACGATGGTCTCGCCAATGGAGGGGTTGAAATCGGACCGCGGTGAACTTGGCGAAGTCCACATTATCTCAGAATTCGGGGTTAAATCCTCCATTAATGTCTTTGTTTGCGCCGCACCGGAACGCAGATTGAGACTTGTCCGCTTCATAACGAGATGTCGAAACCTGGCAAAATGCGACTAAGGGACACTCAATTAAAGAGTGAGCTGGTAGCTTGTGTACGCACCTTGCTGATATGAATAAGTTAAAAAAAAACTTTAAAAAAAAGGGGGGGGGTTGGCAAGGCGGGCGCAGCACTCTCTTTTATGGGCACTGGCTTGGGATCCAACAGTCTGGTTTGGGACATCATTGGTTATTTCAGGACTGTGCCCTGTTCATTGACCGACGAGATACCAATTGTTTATCTTAGGTCCCCGTTGTGATCCTTGACCAACAACCACAGTGTTACCACACCACTAGGTAAGGTGTCTCAGATCTCACCATTACTGGACAGCTGCTGCGGGGCATGCTCCGTTCTTAACCTTGGCTGCGTGTCATCATTGTCATGTGCGAACTAGTGCGTTAGTACCAACAGCTTTGCAAGGGTCCCGACTTGATGGTCAAACTCAGTTCCGGACAAGCATTGATCTCCAATGGATGTTAGCGCCTGATTCCCAGACGGCAAGCCCCTCAAAAATCACTCTTTAGCTCCACAGCGGATGAGGAGCAGTTAGGCTTGATCGTGGTAGCGGCCGACCGCCTCTTCGATCGGTATAATAAAACAATCAGATGCACTGACACGTGCGTGTGGAGATAGCTTTGGTTACTGTAAACGTCGCCATAGGTGGCGAGGGGTATTATGGGTCGAGGTCTTGGAAGAGCAATGCAAAGAGTTGAGGCAACCTTGGGGGGATCTACATGGCTCACTAAACAACCGGTGCCGATCTTGTCCTGCGTCTCGCCTACTACATGGTGACGGAGGATTCCGAGTATGGAAAGTCAACTATGCTCGTCTATTTCAGCGCTATCTGTGGCCCCTCTGGCCCTCACGCGAAAGAATATCTCCGCCCCCATTTGCGCCGCCTTGCAAGTTTTGTCAACTCCCAGCTCACATCTGCCAAAAATTCCTCGCTGTTACAAGGTGTAAGATAACTCTCGTGGTTGGCTGCAATCCGCGGCTCATGTTCTCGTTTGCGTTTGCGTGACCGTGGGAGGCCGGGAGAGGCAGTCGAGTCGCCCATAGGTTTGTCGCTTGGAGATCTAGACGAATCCGTGCAATCGCTTGTCAACTCGGGGATGTGCTGTCTTTCTGATTGCCGCGCCCGTTTGGAGGGGTCACCATCAGGACGTTGTCCATCTTGGCCCTGGTTTTGCTCGGAAGGCGACTCCAGTATCCTCGGGCTTGCGATCCCGGCCAACGTGGGTCGAATTTCGAGCGGAGTATTAATACCCGATGTCGATGCAACACTCCCCGTCCGGGGCAGCTGCTCCACGAAAGGCATCTTGGCGGCCATATTCTCAATGCAGCACATGTCATAGTGATGGCGTAGCGCAGCTCTGTCCACCCGACGCTGCACTTTGGCTTTGCGGCCATGGTACGCGAGGAGGATATCGTAAGGCATGAAAGCGCGAACCTGGAGAGTTTCCGGGTGTATCGAGAAGAGCCGCTGGTCGAACATGTCGTGGAGATGGCTGAAGAGGAGGACCCCATTCTCTGATGCCCAGGTGCGCTCCCAGGCCTGCTCTAAACGGCGCGGGCTCGCCCTCTCGCCGCCGTCCTGCATTTCGTCTGCATCAGCTTCTGGGTCGGGGTATGTATGATACTGCAGCTGAGACACGATGTGACACGCCTGCAGCGCGGGACCGATGGTTGGGCTGTCGCACCACGAGCGTCCCATGCCAGTAACGGCACACTGCTTGGCTGACGTGAGGCAAGAGCTGCGAAAGTTGGCCATGGTCATTTTGGCTCTTTCGTCGGAGATATTGCATTCTGGGGGTGCAACCATGTTGGCGAAGTCCTCATCAGCCTGGTCTATGTCCGCATCCTTACGTGGTGACACAGAACCAGATGCTGATCGCTTCGAGGGAGATCCAGATTTCCTTCCGCGTACTGTTTTGCGGAGCGGGTAGGCCGCGTAGCGAGGGTCAGTTGAGGCCTTCTTAGGAGGCAGGTAGCGTGGCTCTAGCCGGCGGACAGGCTTGGAAATGCGCCGCGCGCATCCAGCTGGAAAGTGTTAGCAAGAGTCGCCATGAGAAGATAATACTCTCTGAACATACCCTCAAAGTGGCACTTGGATGGCTGATCAGCCGGCAAGCCGCAATCGTAGTGCTTGAAAACACGGTACTGGAGGATCGCACGGTCTTCAGGAGCATCAGGTTCTAGCTCAGGAAGGGCGGGAACTAGTTGATCCAGCCCATTGCCATGCACGACCTTGGGAGCGGGACATTCATCCTCGGACACATTCAGCATATCCAAAAGGCCGAAAGCAACTTCATTCCAAACATCCCTGCTCTCATCCTGGAACTCGAAACTCAGACGCATCTCGTTGACGATGTCGCGAAACGTCATAAAAACATCCTTTGCCGGTTGGAAGACGCCAGCGAAAGGAACGTCGCCGGGCGCTGTGAGGAGTTCAATGTTCCATCCGTGCGATCGCATCGTTGAATTCACGGCTGCGCTGGTCATGTTGGGCGATTTGGTGATGCTGAGCATTGAGACCCGAATGATATCGCGATGTTGACATTGCGAGGATGGCAGATCTAGAAAGAAATGGAGCGGCACCGCATTAGCATTAATCCGAAATGGTTTGGTTGGCAGGCTATCTATGCTGGTTGACCCAGCAACTAGCGTCGTGTTTTTTTTTCTTTTTCCTTTTATCCTTTGTTTAGGGTAACCTATTCACCCACCTTGCCATCATTGCCCTCCGCAAAGTGGGGCAGAAAATCAACTCTACCATAACTATCGAAGTTGGGATGTGTCAAGGGTAAGGATCATGATCAGCGTGGATAGCTTCACGATCACAACAAATTCTGAACAGCAGGCAGCATCCTTCTGGCTTCATGTGGTTAGGTAGGATGGCCTGGCGGCGAATAGACAGCAGCTTTGGAGGGCGAATAGGGGCCAGGACGCGGGTTTTCAGAACATCTCGATCCCTTAGTTAACAAAGCATAATAAGAGTTCAGTAGGGCACCAACCTAACATAAAATGGCAATCTCCCAGGCACGCAACCAGATATCACTTCAAAAATCCTTATTCTGACTAGCAGTTCCATATTGCCCTCCCACACACGTTGCAAACCGCTCTCGCCACGGCCTGTCTCAGAGTAATAAGGACGAATGGATTTACTTTGCAAACTAAGTTCTATACTAAGCGCTATAGAGAGTGTTTGAGATGTTGAAATGTTGAACCTCAGTGTTGAGAGGAACTGTCTTGCCGGGCTACCGATGTCCATCCCCAGCAGCAAAATCGACACCGCTCCACGGTGATCAACCTCACTTCACCACTGCCAAGTCCCAAACTCGTTCAGACAAAGAGACGCGAGGATAAGCGATAACGACCGCACGCCAGGGTAGTCAGTTGAAAGATCAACGCCTCACGTACGGAAACCCCAGTGACATCGCAACTTCCCTAAAGCAGTCACGGAATATATCAGCCAGGATTTTTAACAGCTTTTGGCAGATCAGCGTCGTTTTCCCAAATCCAAGCGTAGGTTTACAACGAAGATTATTCCGGGCTAATTGGGATCGAGGCCATGCTCCCGGGCGGAGGTACATGGTAACCTAGATGGCTGTTGTCAAGGTCCGGACCAGCGCTGGCTTACTGGGACTGCTAGGCTATGCTCCTAGAGGGTGAACATCAACACAGCCTCAGGGCCTTTACTACCATCTCCTCGGAGCTCGCTAGATGCTTATCGAGGAGATACTCAGCCAATAGATGCTGGCCTCGGCTTTCCAGGCATCAACTCCGACCCTGAAACATATCTCAACGGCGTGAACCAAGGCCCCGATATCCCTGCCCCCGCCGAAACCGTCAATGATCCCCTTAAGGCTACCTGGCCAGGATCGAGAAGAGGCCTATTCTGACCTGGAGCGAACTTCTTCCCCTAGGAAGGCTACGTGGAAGGAGAACAAGCCCCCCTTACAGCTGTTCACCCCGAAATCAACCCTTCACCAAGTCCGCCCCCAGACATCCTTCCATCTACACACATCTGTTGAACGGCCAACAATCACGAGGATGACAGAATTTAAAAGACTTGCGGCGATGCACCCCGGATAGAGTCTCTTACGGGTGGTAGGGACAACGAGATGATACGGTCTGCTGGTGAAAAGGGCCTGCCCCAGACCAAGACGATAAGGACGAGCCGCAGGTGAAAGATACGTCATTACCTCGCAGTCAGCCTACGGAAAACTCAAAAGGCTCCCTGATCACGCCTTTGAAGCCCTGAAAAAGAGATAACAGCCACGCCTGCCGTTCAGTCCGACGGAAAATTGTATATCAGCTGGGCAATGAAACAGGTGACGGTCATCCCAGTGAAGAGTCGACGAACGCCTCGAAAGGCCCTTTCTTGGTTATATGCAGGGAACGTACGGCTGAACCAGAAGAGGGCTAGTTAGTTACATGGGCAGCTTATGCCATTCAATCTCATGGACGGTCATGTGTACCGATGCGGAATGAATTTTCGAGTTGTTGCTTACGATCATTGCCGTTGCTATGGTTGACACTGCGCATGGAACAAAATTTGACGAGCATGTATTGGAATGGGGCCTGAAAAGCAAGCAGCTGTTGAAAAGAAAAAAAAAAAGATGAGAGTAAATGAGAGATCAATCATTCCGTTGCGCAGCGTGCAATGGATCCGAACAAATGCTAGAATGTCGGAAGGATTGTTTGTGTGTAAAGGTCGATTGTGTCGATGCTGCATATTGGCAGCTGGGTCAACAAGACCTAGTCGTCACGAGTTCCATTCTTGGTTCATGCCGTGTTGATTCACGAAGCCGTTGTATTGTTGTTGTTGCCTATACGCCGAGGCGTGGTGGTGAGGGGTTGGTGTTACCGAGCACCGAGGGGGCAGGCCGTAGCAGTCCTTGGCTATGTTGTGGTTGTTGCCCATTAATGAGATGCCGTCAGGGGTGATAGAAGGAGTCAGGTATCCGTCAAACCCCATCGTGGTGTTGTGGCCTTTTTGGGGTGTGGTGTAGATGTTACTGGTGTGCTTGTTGATGGGCTCCGTGTGCGGTGTGGTGGGATTCGCAGCTCGACGCGCGAGGCCGACCTGCTGAGTCATGAACTCGGCGAGCTTCTGAGATACTCGAGAGTAGTTGGGGGTCGAGTCCTTGCGGGCGAGGGTAGCTGAGGGCTGGTGGAGGTGGTGCGATAGTGTTAGTAGCGTCATGTTTTCTGCGTGACCCCACTCTCCGTCGTTGACTTCGGGTCGGGCGAGGATGGCACGCGCGAGCGCAAGGGAAGATCGAGCCATCGTCGTGGGCTTGGTAGAGACAAAGTCGCGGTAGTAGAGGGCGATCTCGCAGAGGTAGGCAGCCATGTGTTCAACCTCCTGGTCGTCCCCCTCCTCCGTTGTCATGAGCTGAGAAAACAGGTCGACAGTGGGGTGTCCTATGGTCCAGTCCAGGGCGTTCAGGACATGCATCTCCATCTGAGTAAACATTCCAGCATCGTAGAGTTCGCAGCACATGCTGCTAAGCTCGTGAATCTGAGGCACTCTATCCTTTTTGTCACCATACTTGGCAGCGATGAGGAGGGCGGCACATCCGACGAGCTGGTAATGTTGCTTGTACACCACTCGCTTGCAGCAGTATCGGTCGAGGAGGTTGACGGTGAGGAACAGAGTCTCGGGGAGGAGGGTGAAAGTGGCGTGTGCCTCGATGAGAAAGTCGATGAGAAAGGGCCTCATGAACCACTGGATCTCTCGCTGCATATCAATGAGGGAAGCATCGGGGAGAGTCTCTTCCTGTGATAGGTTAGCAAACGAGGTGCAGAGTAGTGCTCAATGTAACATGCCTCCATCCGTCGCAAGTGCCGCAAGATATCCTCGAAGTACTCACCGGCCGTTAATCGGGAGAGCTCGCCGGCAATCATATCTTGGCGCTGGCGGGCGAGCATCTTGATACTCTCCTGAGCAGAGATTCTCGGGTGGTGATCATCGGACTCGATAAAGAAGGAGCCGTCGTCGTGAGAGTAAGCCATGTTGGGTGGTTGAAGGTATCAAATGGCTAGAGTCCAAGGCTTCGTGGCTTGATGAAATGAGAGATGGGTCGGTTCGCCAGGAATCTCGTTGGTGTGAAGGAGCGTTTGGTAAAGTGTGCAAGGGAGTGATGCACACCGAATTTAGATTACTGAGATATTAAAGAGAGTGATGGAAGAAAACGAAAAGAATGACCGTAGCTGGTAACGAGACCAGAAGCTTGTAGAGGCAAGGAAAGGGTTTAGAAAAGGGATCGTTTAAAGACTGGTCGACTGAAGGGCTCTAGAAGCGGGATATGCGTCAGTACGAGGTTTCATGCTGGCGTGTGGCATCTGGACTCTGCCAAGACAGTACTAAAAAGCCCGATGAATAGAATCGTGGGCTGTTGGAAGCGGGCATCCTTTGGGTGATGGGGGACGGGCTGGCACGAGGGACTAGGGCAATTGGCAAGAGTGCCGTATCGAGGGGAGAGGGAGGCTTACTGCCACATCTCGGGGTGGACAGCTCAGTCGGGAGATGAGACGGTCCCTGAGGTTGTGTGGGGACAACGAGTGAACGTCTCCCACGGGGCAAAGCTCAAGGAAGCTGGTGAAGCGTGGAGGTTGTGGAGAGGACGGCGGTATGCGGAAGAAGGATCCTCGGCTTGCAGCTGGAAGGGGAGATTAGAATTACTCTCTAACCTCGGGGTCTTCGATTCTTAGGCATACTTTATGCACCCTCTTGACGCTTCGAAAATCGTTGTCGGTTACCGGGTCAGGGTTGACAGGGCAGCTGCGCGCAGTTCAGGTGGTGGGATAGTGATTTTGAACCTCGAGGCTATCGAGATTCGAGAATTCAACAATCCACAATCGTCACTCGTCGTGAATTCTTCTGCTCTAGTGCTCATAGGGGTATTCGACCAAAGTCGAACATGCTAGTCCGGTCAGAGGGTCGATGAACTAGTCTCGGGAAGAGCAGCAAAAGAAATCGTCTTGCGTGAAGGGAGCGGGTGCGTCGATAGGCGGCGTCGGCGGCTGGCGGCAGGCAGTGAAAGAGACTGGAATGCCTGGTCGACGAACCTTGGAATTCGGCAAGAGTCGAAAGGAGAATGTCGAGTTTAAAGAGCTAACTTGGGAATCAGAAGGAAGAGTGAAACACCAGCAAAGGTGTTTTTTGGTTCACTTTTCTAGCCGGTCTTTTTTCTTTTGGCTCCGTCTCACAACCTTTTTTCGAGTTTTGCCCTGACCTTTAATCGGACAGGAGACGGAAGGGGGAGGATGCGGATGAAGGGGTAGGAGGAGGACAGAGAAGAGGGAAAAGGACTGGGTGAGGTACACAAGTAGTTTTAACGGAACCAGCCCAGCCTAGTCAGCCTGCAGCAGTAGCCGGGAGGAGTACGCAGAGACGCGGCTAGACGCAGCGCGGATAGGTTGGCTGGCCTGGCTGGCTGGCTAGCTCCGTGGACCCGTCCCTCCATTCATCCAAGGATGGCTTGACCTTGGGTTTTCTGGGACGGGTACCGGTTGCTGCTACCGTACGGGGTCGCTGACCAGGTACCTGCGCGCCAGGCCACAGTGGGTGGAGGTACCTAGACGAGGCCCCTGCTAGACCCCCAGGAGTCACACACCCACGGCCACGGTCGCGCCCCCACCACGAGGAGGAGCCACAGGATTCTGGCACTCCTTGGAGTGAGTTTGTCAGACTTGGCTTTCACAGCAGCCCAGTTCAGCTCTTGCGATTCCCTGTTCTGTCCTTTGGCGAAGAATCGCCTGTGGGATTGATCTCCAGAGCAACTCCGGGCCGAGGGGGTGCATGATGTCTTCCAAACGCCTCTGCCTAACTACCTCCAAACATCACGCACCTCATCCAAGCAACGCTGTTCGGAGACTGGACTAGAAGAGTAGCTTGTGTCCATCGCGGGCTTGTTACCTGGTGCTGGTCGGGAGAGGGCTTGGGGGTGAGAGCAGGCGAAAAAAGAAGCAGAAAGCAGCTAAAAGGCATGGGCACGGAGGCGTGCAAGGTACGGCACTACTAGGTACTTTTGGCGCCAAATACGTGCCTGGCTTAGCTGGTTTGAGCGTGTGCTTCGAAGCGTGCATGAAGCCTGTGAAGCCTGTGAAGCCTGAGTAGCCCAAGCGAGTTGTGCCGATTGTGTCGCCATAACTCAACTTCCCCCCGCTGAGGTGAGTTTCTTCAACTAACGCGCGATCTAGCAATTAGCCACAGAGAAAAGGCTGATTGGGTGCCACTCAATCTATTAGAATCACATGGGTCCTTCTTCAAATTCCACCTATCGGCACATAGTTACGCGCTTGTGGCAAAAAGCGTGGAGGCCATGGATGTAAAGCCTCTACAATAGGAAACTGGGTATACAAGCATCTTCGTAACCGATAGAGCACTGTGTTAGCATCGGAATATGGTGCTATGACGTGTTGATACTGTGTTCTTTATTATAGTTCAAGCCCGGCCCTTGATGGCTTGACTGAGCCAGAAGATCGTGGCCGATAAGGAGAGAACATCCCAGTACGTCTCTGTGTCGCCGAGCCTATCGACCCATGCTATTACGATAGCGACATGTATGAGTTTCTCACGTTGGTTGCGGCAGGCGGCCGATCTGGAAGTGCCCAGGGGAAGGAAGTCCATGGGGATCTTAGCAACGGGATCCATACCCGCTCAGTCGATCGCATCAGCAGCAAGTCCTCCACGGTGGTGCAGAGCCAGGCAGTGCGCTCCATGATGAACACGCAGGTAGATAAATGATTGTTGATTTGACATGAGTAGAGTTCCATGCCCGAGAACCTCTCAGGCTTGTTAATGTCAACGATCGAAATCGGAAGAGGAAACGGGTGCTAAGGAAGCATGAAAGATTTTCAGCCCTACTGGTAATTCGTTCGAATGCACCAGCGTTTGAACTTGCCCGCATACGTTGTGGAGTCGTCTATATGCACGCTGCGTGATGAGAGGGTATTCCTAAGGAATAAACTGGTCGTTTTGGTTTGCGTTCACAGAGGATTAGTGGCGTTGCTCTGATCAAGAGAGTAGCATCCACATGGTGATGTTCTTAATGATATTGAGTGTAACCAAGTTGTATTGGTAGCCACGGCGGCTGCTACATAGAAAAATGCAATTGGGCGTGTGCTATATACTTTAGAGTGATTTTAGAGGGTCACAATATAGACATTGATCCTTACAAATGAATCGTGGTTTAAGCCATGTTCTTTTGTACGGGCTACTCAGAGAGTGATCTTCTTGAGATCGGTAGAGAAAAAGAAGGGTGTCTGTGTCGCGTGGTTGCGTATGTTTTGAGTCATGCCAACCAGCTACTACCTTTATGATGTCTCTATTTACATAGGTAGTACTCATGCGCGATGGTTGGAAATCTACAAAATACAATACCACAGTTAGCTGTAGGCGCCAAGATGACATGGCCGAGTACTTTTTCGGGCTTGGTCTTATAAGTAGCCCCCTGGAGTACTACTAGTCTCATCTTCCCTTGATGTGCCCAGCTCAAGTCTCCAATTGGAGTGGGTAGATCGCCATAGAGCAGTGTCCCGATATTTAGGGTAAAACTGCCAAACACTCTTTCGTATGGTTGTTTACCAACAGTGTTTGACCGTAAGGAATTTATCATTCGTTTGTGGAGTACACGGTCCGGTGAGATTTCCTTGGCAGTCCGGTTCTCGTCGGTTCTACCAAGGCATATATACATTTCCTCATTGCTAGGGCATGCTTCCTCACTGTCGTACTCATGCTTGTTCGGAAATATCAAGACAGGTTTTGAACCTTGAGCCACTGCATCTGGGAGCCAATCAAAATCTTTGAAAATTTGTCCCCAATACTTCATATGTTGAATTTGATGCGAACCAACGATGTCTTTGGCATCACTATGAGTGCTCATGAAGCTTAGTAGATCTCGAGGGAGGAGGTGTTTTGAGATCTTATGCCAGATATCGCGGTTCAAAGCAGGCATTGTAGTAAGTTGGCATGAGGGGTACGGAGAAGGCAAGATGGAACCTGGCAAGGGAATATATAACTTAAATTATTGATCCACTTTTGGACTTCATAGTTATTAAGTAGAGCTTTATAAAGGAGTCAGAAAACAGCTATAACTACAAATCTGGACTTTTGAGTATTCTTATCATGGGGTTCGCGACGGACGGGTTAGCGAAGCGAGGCCGCAATTCGACAGCGAGCTGGAGGTGATGGCCCCGACGGTTCGGCCGATTTGCACCGCATCGACACGCAAGGATATTGCAAACGGAGATACATGACTCCCCCGATCACCCCTGACGGTATCTCATTAATGGGCAACAGCCACAACATGGCCAAGGACTGCTACGGTCTGCCCCTTTGGTGCCCGGTAACACTAATCCTTCACCACCACGCCTCTGGCTACGCGCAACAACACTACAACGGCTTCGTGTACCAACACAGCATAGATCGATAATGGAACTCGTGACGATTGGCCAGCGCTGCCTTCAAATTAAACAAATCAAATCCGGATTCATATTTGATTTATTTGATAGTTCTCACTGTTGGATTTGTTGTTTGAAATACCTATTTATTCAAATATTTCAAATATTTCAAATCTCAGCTTCCGTGCTCCCCATACTACTACCTTTCCAATCTCCCACTAGAACTCATCCCTCCCTCCCGCTACCATACTAAGCTTCACTGCGCCATACCTCACCTAGTTCTTAAGGCATTGCAGCTTCTCTAGTGTTTCCGTCGACATTGAAAGCCTCTGCGACGTCAGCGCCAACTTGGTCAGGTTGAATGACCTCTCGCAATCAGTCGCCATCGCCGGCATCGCAATTATATCCAGAGCCAACTGGCTAACCATGGGAAACTGCCCCTGCCGAGCCATCCACTACTCAATCGGATCCTCAGTTTCCTGCGGCTTCAGCCGCAGATACCGCTCCAGCTCGCTACCCATCGCCGTAGTCTTCGCTATCCTTCTTTTGACCCACTGCCTGAACACACTGCCTTGGGGTGTTTTCCCCGGCACACTTGGGGGTGCCGCTGTCTGCACAGTTGCCTTCTGCTGCTCATCCACCGGCCCGTCGCAACGGTACCAGCGGCTGAGGTAGTCAGAGAGTCCAATTTGAGCATCCCTTACCCACACGAGCTGCTCCTCCAACGCCCAGTTCACCTCTAAATAGCTCATGCCAAGCGATGGATGGGCAATAATGGATGCGGCGAGCGGCGGCGACCCTCCAAGCTTAGCGTAGTACGCGTTGAGTTTCTGCCAGGCAGTGATGATCGAGAGTCTCGGGTAGCGTCGGTGGTCCTTTCCCATGTCGTCAGTTCCCAATGATCCCGATGGCTTGCCAATCCATCATCATACTGTCCCAAGCCGCGGCCTGGCAAGAAGCCTTCCATTGAGTTTCGTGGATATAGGGCCATCTTGCGCCTGTACGTGTCATCCAGCAGACGGATCGTCGATTGCCGGCTCCATGATATCTGGTCAAACAGGTGAGGGTCAAGTCGCCAGGCGAGTTGCTGAAAGAACGCATCGCTAAAGGAAGAAAAGGGGGCATTGGTGTTGATCAGAAGTCCCAGGCTCAGTTCTCGGATCACCTTGCCCCTGGCACGTGGCACGGTGCTGTCCTGCAGACGCCGTCGCTTGGGCCGGTCAGATTCCTCGGTTGACGGGTCTGTATCGGTACCTTGACTGCTCTCGGAGATCCTGTGAGACCTATGTGTGGTTAACAATGCTCAAGTTCGCAACGCCGTATTCTCATACTTGCGGAGGTGGTCAGCTGTTGAACTCGTAGCAGCAGCGGCGAAGAACTCGGGCTGGCCCTTCGCGTCGCACAAACGACAGGTCCAGTAAGGACTCAACGGAACAACCTTAATGTCAATCTCAACGAGGAAGATTCCATGACGCTTGATCCAGCTCTTCCGGCCCTTCTGTGATAAGGACTCTTCCAAAACGTATCGTTTGTTCCTCCATATTGCTCGCGGAAGATCTGCAACGGTAGGGTGGTCAGGGAAAACCGCCTGCGTCGTCAGCTCAATTGACTGGCCAAGTTTCGCGGTGGCCAGAGAAGGGCAAAGGCAGAGGGTGGGGAAGGGAGCATAATGTTGTTAGATTCCATCAGGTTAGGTGTCGATTGTGAAGGAATGGCACGCGTCGGGGAGGAGTAAACAGACACCAACGCGGTTTGATGTTGCGGGGTCGGTGGACACGAAGGTTAAGAAGCTACTTTCTCCTTAGCTGGTTTATGTGCTGTCCTTCAGCGTACCTCACTAATAGATGTCACCAAAAACAACCCTGATTGGTCGGGTCCCCACTCTGGCACATATCAGGTTCCGGGTAAGTAACAAAGAGACGCTTACTGGCAGGTTATACTCTCAACCTTGTACTCTATATCAAATATATCAAATGTCATTTCAAATCCGGTGTTTCCCATTTGTTGGATTTGATATAAGATTTTGGCATATTTGATTGATTTGTTTGACTGTTTGTTTGATTGCATTTGATTTGTGGGCAGCGCTGCGACTGGCCTCATTGACCCGGCTGCCAACTCTGGCGGCATCGACACAGCCAACCTTGACCATCCTCCCGACATTTGTTCGAGCCCATTGCATGCTGCACAACGGAATGATCTCTCTCATTTACTCTCATTTCTTTGGGTGGGTGGGGGGGTATTTAGCGACTGCTTTTATTTCCTTTGCGAGTTTAACATTTCTCATCCCACGTCTTGCGACACCAAAAAAAAGGAACACGCGGATCATACCCTTTTTTTCATTTCAGCAATTGTTGGCATTTTCCAGACCCCGATTCGATACATGCGACTCCCGCTCTCCCCGGCGTAGGAGGATTCACGCAATAGATTTACTACAGGGGAGTGACACTGTTGTAATGGGCATATTGTGTTTATTGAAGAAGAAGAAAGATTGGTGTTGACCAGCGGAAACTATTGACAAGAAGACATCCACATCCTCGCCACCAATGGATTGGAATGTTACCCACTTTAACATAGTCACACTCACCCTTATCCCATATGACGACAGGGTTGGATAGAGAAAACAAGCATCATCATGACCACCAAGACCAGTGATTTTCAGGCGCTTGGCCCAGCATCGATATAGAACTAGGGAAGAACCTAGGAGAATACCACCATCCTGTGAATCGTGCAAACTGGAAAGGGCTAGCTATCATTTCTCGAGAGGTCGTTATAGTGTCGACATTATGGGATGATACTGGGTTGAGGGCCAAGTTTCTAGAGCGGCTGTATTTCAGCGGTGAAGGAGTTAACGATTGCATTTTGGTGTGAGTCCGAGAGTCGGCAGCTATCGAGACGACGGTTGCCTCCATGCCCCTTGTCAAATACGGCAAACCCTAATGGCCAGGGGTAGCTCCGTAACTTGAGATCGGAGATGGAAACAGGGCCGAGAAAGCCAGGCTAAGTGGGGTCCAAGCCTAAACTATCCAATGAGGTCACACCGAGCTCGACTGATCTTACAGGCGGTGGTATCTGAGAAGGTTCCCTGGGGGCCGAGTGGTGATCAGCCAGCCACTCGACGCCGTCCGCGCCAATACATAGCTCCGTCTCAAGCGGCTGCTGCCCATGACCCCTACTGTGCCTCTGCCTGCGCCATCAAGTCGGCTTCTTCCCCGTAGATCCACCCAGCGTGAAGGCGGCAAACCCATTCAGAAGCAGTCAGTGTGAAGTCACTTTGCTGAGTCGCAAATCCATCCACACCAAGATTGATGAAGTCTTGCCACAAATCAGGCCTTCACCAAATTTCCAGTGGAACTCGTTCATTGACACTATGTGCGGGGCCACCCATTCGTGATATCCCGTCAAAATGTGTTCGATGCGCAACGTCAATAATAGCAACAGCGACGATGACCATAATCATAACTAACTTCTTCTGCATTGATGTTGGTGATGCAACTATTATATTTTCCGAGGGCTTTAGAGAGGTCATCAGGGAGTCTTTCCAGTTTTTTCGTAGGCTGACTGCGGGGTAATGGCACATCTTTCACCTGCGGCTCGTCCTTGTCGTCTTGGTCCAGGGGCAGGCCTTTTCACCAGCAGACCGTCACATCCATACATCAAGGCATCTCCGCCCTGGGTTTTTGGGAGGCATCAACCGATAACCTTGAGATCGTAAATAGCCTCGGGTACACGTCTGTCCTTGCAACCGGAATAAAGTTGGTACCCTGTCTTGGTTGACCCAATGAAATCGGCAGATGCCATTGTTAGCTGCTTAATATTCAGAGCAATCAATTGGTGCACTTAGATTGAGACAGGGGTGCCTTCCAAAACCCTTCTCTCACCCTCAGCGGCAACAATGCGACCCGCTCCGCCACTTTTAGGCCCAATCAGGCTGCACAACTTCATTGGGCGTGGTTGCCTCACACCCTCCTTGTGATATGGCCGCCACAGGTGCGGACGCACTCGGCCACACAACTTGGACCTCTGATCATCACATCGGCGCGTAGGTCCTCACGAAAACTGCCTCCAGGGCCTTCTTCTGCGTCAATCGATCGATCGCTTGAGAACTACTTCAGACAATCCCATCGTCACTTCATGCGCGAGACCAGCTGTCGAAGCCCCTTCACAGATGACTTCTTCCCCTACATCCAGCTTGCAGCCTAGTCAAGGCTCCCCACACCGCTGGGACAGCTTCCGGCAATGGTTGTGCGGCGTTAATCGGACACGCAAGATTTTCCAAGATGCCTTCGATTCCTCCAAAAGTCCCCGGCCTTCTATCAAAGGCAGGGCCAAGCCGGTGGCAGAATCTAGCGCAGATCCTTTCCTCATCGCAAAGACTCTGACGATAGCCACGCGCGCTACACACCAATGCCTGGACGACTTGTGCATGGACCAAAACTCTCTGCAGCTTTCTTTGCAGAGTACATATTGGGTGACAAAGTCTTGGCTTCTACGGACACCTATCCGGGAGTTTGATCCTCTTCAAGGTCCTTTCCCCAAGGGTGCTCTGCTACGAACCTTACGCAGATTTCTCAAGCCTTCGCTGTCTTCTTTGTTTTCTAACTTCTCTCAGCGGGTTTCTCACTGGGTCTGCAGGTTACAGGTGACAGAAAACAGGTATACAACAGATGCTTTGGTTCACGTTCGACGGGATAAATACCCAAAAACAAGTAGCCACAAGGAGGCGATCTCCGGCGATTCCGTGTGCGTCGAGGTTTCTATCGCATTTTTGCAGCAAGAAAAGACGTGCAAGATGGTCTTGGACCCTGATGATTCATCTCAACCGTTGGATTCGTCGCGTCAACCAGGCCTTAACTGCTCGCGATGTAGTTCCTTTGCCAGACAAAACAGAGAGCATTCATGTATCCACGGACCATGTACCACCTTTGAAGATGCAAATCATATCTTGCAAGTGGTTGGGTTGAACGGACGCGAGAAAACGATCAGAAACTGTTTACACAAGTTCAAAGGGTATGTGCGGCTGGAACCAAAGCCTTGGGCTTTTTTAACGAAAGAGAAGGGTTTCATTACCACTAACAGAAAACTTGGCAGAAGTAACGGCGAGCCGGAAGACAACGCAGATTCTATCGGGAGGGAAAAAGACAGCATTTCAAGGGCTCCAGCGGACGGTGAAGCCTCACAAAAGCCACCAAAAAGGCAGAGACACCATGATCAGCAAAGTCCTCACTACGACGAAGGAACGAACGGGCCAGTCCAGGCCGTCAAGAAAAGAAAACAAGAGTCGAGAGGAAAAGAAGACGTCGACTGGGACGAGTCTGGCGAAGCGAGCGGGAAGATAAAGAATGACAGGAAAAGAAAGGATGAAGAAGAGGAAAAGAGGAAATTCGCTTGTCCTTTCTTCAAGTACGATCGGCAGGCATTCATGAGTTCAAGAACATGCGTTGGCCCAGGCTGGGATAGTGTTCACAGGGTCAAGTCAGTATAAGCTAAGTTCTGTAACATCACCAAATGCTAATCTTTTATTTACAGGGAACACATCTTCCGCCGACATATGTTGACGAGCACCCAATGCGAGAAATGTCTTGAACAATTTGAAAATGAGCCTGCGTTTGACGAGCATGTTCGGGATCTGTGTCGGAAAAAACCACCATCGGGATCCTATGGGATCAACAAAGAACAGGAGAAGCAGTTAAGGAGCAGAAAGATGTATCAGAAATCTTTGGACGAAGAAGAGAAATGGCGTGCGATATACAGGATCATCTTTCCATATGAGAAAAACATTCCAAGCCCATGTAGGAAACATGTCCTTCCCAAATTAAAGTCAAGACTAATTTTGCTCTAGACTACGAACCAGAGGTGCCGGAAATCCCAGATATTTATCAGCAGATGTTGATGCAGGATCTACCTAAAATTGTTACCAGAAGGTTGACAGCGCCGGAATCAGGTCTGGCGGAGCACATTTCGCCGAATTCGATAGCAAGCCGACAAAACTCGACCAGTCAAGCTGGCAAAAACCTAAATGGAGGACTTGCTTTGATGGGATCAACTCAGACCTCAGGAGAAACACCACTGGAACAACAGATCCAAGACGCAGTCAAGGCCGCAGTGAAAGAGATGCTCTCGCAGGTGCTTGGGTCCAACCTGAAGCCGGAGATCAATGTTAAAGGCCCAGAGGAAGAACTAGATGGATGGATGAAGAAGGAGGAACAAGTGCTGGTTGCAAAGCCAACGCGGCGAGAAAGCAACCTACTACAACTCCCAGGCATGGCCGGAACCGAGTTGAAGCTTGGCCCGCAAACTCTGTATCCAACACCTAGGAGCAGGAGGTCGACGTTCAGTCGATCTCCAAAAGTGTCATTGACAGCTATGGCTCCCCAGGAAAATGACCTTTATTCTTCCTTCTCCGAGAACAACTCGGGGAATATACTTCAGGAGATGAATGGAGGAAGCTTGTTTCCCGAGTTTGGCGGGCACATGGGCAATACCAGTGCGGATTTGGGCAATC
Source organism: Fusarium sp. MBC 438 (assembly GCA_030779245.1). Taxonomy (NCBI): domain Eukaryota; kingdom Fungi; phylum Ascomycota; class Sordariomycetes; order Hypocreales; family Nectriaceae; genus Fusarium; species Fusarium sp. MBC 438. The sequence continues at coordinate 47,281 of JAPFTB010000051.1, read as the reverse complement.
ACCTGACGGCGCCTGTGTTTACCTCCGCTGGCTCAGAATTTACCCAACTTGCTACTGAGACGTCAAGTCTTCAAACCCCACAGCTCTCGTCATCTCAAAAGGCAGAGTTGGATAGCTATACACTTGCCCCCTGGGGAGGGTTCTCACAGGCTATGGGCGGCTCGGAGTATGACCATATTTTCAGCTTTCCAGATAGCAACTCCCTTGAGACTTTTAACTTCCAGGAGCAGGCTCTCGAATCACTGATCCAAGATGAACACTGGAACAATGAGCCTCACCTGTGACGGAAATGGGATGGGTCTGTCGTTGTGATTGATGGAGAGGATTAAGATGGAATCACCTATGGCGATGAAGTGAACTACAGATAACATAACAAACGAGGAAGGGAGGAGGGACTATCATTCAAGAGGCAAGTCGGGAGAAAGGTCTCTTCAGGCGTCTCCATTTTTCCCAAATTGAGAGGTCCCCTTTCTTTTGCGCCCCTATTCTAAGAAAACATCTTTTGTGTTTGAGATATGGTACTGTCGGCTCTACTAAGATAAAGAGCCCTAAGTATCGCCAAAGCCATTCTTGTTGATTCGTCGTATCATGAAGTTTGGTCTATAGAGCCATGATACTTATTCTTCTATGGTTGCTACAATAGGAAATCAATGATTAAGTTACGGTCTTTTACGGTATTAGATTTCGATGCCGTCATGTATTGATAACTGTGTCCTTTGCTGTTGTGGCTGATGGCTTCTTGTCATCACTGCAGGCAATGATAAGGGTGATGCGATTACCCCTGAAAATCTGAGCCACATATTTTGTGCTCCAGTGAGACATTTCCTTCTGATAGACAACGCAACACATGCTTCGTAGAATGTCACTTCTCCCAAAATGTGAAAGACTCCAGAACGGCATGTTACGTGACTGTCTCCGAGAGTGCCCCACTGCCCGGAGATGACGGCCCCGATGGGACCGGCCGACCATGCTGACCCGGCTGACAAGACTCGATTGTTAGGTCCGAGTCCGTGGAAACCCCGTGGCCCATCTGCTTGACGACGAAAACAAACAGGAGCTAAAAGCAGTGATCATTGGTGCGGTCTGGGGTGGGAGTGCTCTGGCCAGCCGTACACCGATTATCTCCGTTGTGGATCAGTTGAATTCACCGACGACGGCATATTCTATCCCTGAAGACCGATGTTTCATTATAAACCACGATATTCAGCATAGAGCTTATAAGGATGGCATTGAACGTTAGGATAATTGATTTTGGTGTGTGTATACATCTTTCGTTCGGTTGGTCAAGATGAAACTCCAGGAGTTGGGTCTCTATCTCAGTTTTGTCAAGATCATCACGACATTCACCTTCAGATTCGCCATTCAACGAGTGCAATCAGTCATTCACAGACACACCTATCGAGTATCGCCAAACCCACGCAATGTGGTAGTCGTCGGGGGTTCTTTTGCGGGATCTTATCTTGTACAACGACTCGCCAACACACTTCCTTCCGGATATCGGGTTGTGCTCTTGGAGAAGCAATCCCACTTTAACTATGCGTTTGCGTTTCCCAGGAACTTGGTCTTTTCTGGGAGAGAGTCAAAAGCCGCTGTTCCTTACGATAACATCGCTGATGGTGCGCCGGAAGGCATCTTCCAGCGTGTCTGTGACGAGGCTCTCGAAGTCACAGATACAGACATCGAAATGGCCAGTGGTAATAGGTTGAGCTACGATTATCTGGTTATCGCCACCGGAGCCGCTCAGCCACCCCCCGCGCGTCTCAAGTCGCGTGATCGAGAAGGGTGCATCACGGAACTACAGGGATTCCAACAACGAATCAACAAGGCGGAGCGCATCGCTGTTGTTGGTGGAGGAGCAGTGGGTGTAGAGCTGATAACGGAGATCAGAGAAAAGTATCCCGACAGGAAGTTGACTCTTTTTCATTTGAGATCAGCTTCTACCAATATTTGGGGCAAAGTTGCACGAGCTTGTCCTTTCTACCCTCCGCGCAAAGAATATCGAGGTCCTGCCGAAAGAGCGACCCGCCCTGTCTTCTCAGGCTGGTCAGGCTGTACGGGAGACTCAAACGGCTCTTTCGAACGGCGAAAAGAGGATTTGGGACCTGATTGTAAGTCTCACATACGCCATGCCATGGTGCCGGCGTACATGCTAATTGCGAACTGTAGATTCCATGCACTTGCCTGCGCCCTCGGTCTGACCTATTGGCTCTATTTTCACCAAACAGCATTGCCTTGACCAGCGAAATCCTTGTATAGCCCGCCCTTCAAGCTGATTCTATAGTCAGAGCCTCCTGGTATCATTGCAGTGGGGTAAGCGCGCCATAGGTGTGTTGGGTCTCTCGCTACTCATAGCACGCATGCGCAGGATCATGGCCGGCAGGCCAGTTGTGACTGAAGTAGCGGTAGCAAACTCTTCATCTACTTGTACAGGAAGGATTTCTTTCTCGGTAGGGAAGTTCCGCTACTTTCCTCATGCTAGGAACCCTATTTTCAGTTTGCATGTCTTGTCCAGTCGGTGATCGGCGCCCGTCGAATTTAGGCCACAGATCAAGATTGAGCTGGCTAGCTTTAACTCAACTTTGCCACACTCTACCAATACAATGCTCTGATCCCCTGCAGCGCACTAAATGTGCAGTGAAGCTGCCGCTTCCCGTTGTCCCTGTGTAACCTCTTCTGCTTTCGCGTAAGCCGCTCTCAGCTGATTCCTGAGTGACCTGATCCAAGAGCATAGAACAATATGTACCGCATTTTTAGCCGTTACCGCATCTCTCAGCCGACGTTCACACGAGTGGACTAGAATAAGAGCGGTGACACATCGAAATCGCTTCGTTGTTGCCTTGCGTAAACCTGGTGAAGGTGGAGGCGTCCAGCAAGCGACTAACTCATGAGGAGCATGCATTGGCGGGACTCCGGATAGCCGGAATTCAGGTATCGTGTTCTTTTTTATTTATGATGTCAGAGTACCTACATCCTCAGAGAGGAGAGACTGGAAATAGGTCGCCACAAAGGGAGCATCTGGTGCAGTGTTCAAGAGTCGCTTGTGGGGTACACTGACTGCTCCATAAGACAGTGCATAACCCACTCTTGCCACTAGTGGATAGGCGAGGACCCAGGATCCCGACGTCAATCTATCATAAGCGAGTAGCTAGAAGAGTTCAGATCTATTAAAGCAGTATCCTCAAAGTAAGCGAGGGTCTCATAGAGGGCTAGCCCAAGAGAGGTAAGTCTACAGAGAAGGAATGGGGTGCGCGTGAAATATCGGCCACCACAAGTTAGATACTAAGGCGACGAAATGTACGCCTAAGCCTGTACCGCCTCGAATAGGAAGATAATGCCATCGGTGCAGCCTCTGTCGTAGTCCCTCGCCCGAACAGGACGATAGGATATTTCCCATTCGCTTGCCCCTGACAACCCCTGGGGCTGTCCGACCAAGAGCGGCAACATCACTACTTGCTCGACGAACAGCGAGTGGTGGCAGAGCCACTGACCTCACTAGACACCAGGGCAATAAAAGGCTGCAAATAAAAGAAAATAAAAGGGCAGGCGGGACAAGCAACTGCGGAGATAAGGAGGTAGGAAAGGGATGCTTCAAAGACGGGGAATCTACCCGAGAGCAGACACGAAAACTCTGGAGCTAGACGACGCGCATGCGCATAGAAGCTCGCACTTCCACATGGAGCCTAAACAACAATCAACTCGTGAATATGTAGCAGGTGTAAACGCTCTTCACCATATTCACACAGTGAGGCTCAAGCCGGCTGAAGAGCGGAAGACAATCGTCTCTCAGTTCTCACATCAGAATCAAGACGACGAGGATGATGAGGCATGTCTCGACCCTAAACACGTCAATATGAAAGTCAGTGTCGAGTTTTACACCGAAAAAGGAGTCGGGTTGGGCGTTGCACTTTCGCTCATCAATGACGTTCTACGTTGGATGGAAGAAGCTAATGGTGAAGTGATAGAATGCTTCTGGGTGCCTTGCGCCTTGTTTCCTTCTAGCTGCAATTACAAATATTTGCCAAAGCGACTTTAGCTACCATGGCAGCATTTTCTAAATATCTTATATAGTACTGTAGATTTGGATATGCCGCTCGTCACTGACGAACTAAGGGTTAATAGCACATATAATAAAGTAGTCTTTCATAAATCCCCATGCTATCTTTTTGTTCTCTTATTATCATCTCCTTCTGCCGCATCTTTTCCCCCTTCGTACCTGCTTACCAGCTCCCAGACAATGCTGGTGGGATAAATAACTCGGCAGTAGTAATTATCAAAAACATAGCGCTCTACATTCGCAAATGGGCCCGTTCTGGGGTCATTGGGTAAATGTTGAGATTAATCAGAAGCAACTATGGAGAGCGAGGGTCAGTACCAATAAGGGCCTTGAATGTGTGTGCTGTCGAGTTGATTTGGCTTAATCTTATTGGAGAATGAGACATCAAGGTTCCAAACCCACTAACTCCGCTTGGATTAGTGTCCCTCCGATTTCTGCCAAAACAACCTTGAGTGCGGTATTCTATCACACCTAGCCCCTGCACTCCATGTCAAGTGACTATCGCTCTCATCCGTCAGATTGTAGCCATTTACTTGAAAGCTGGTAGTTGAGGTCGATACCAATTTTGGCCTCGACATCGAGATTCTCACGAGCATGGGGGTGCGCGAGGGGGGGGGGGGGGCACGCACGACAGCGATAAGCTGCTCTGTAACTCCAGTACTATTGAAGCGTGTCGCTGCGTCTGATCATAATTCAACACGCGAAAAGTGCAAACTACTTGGCAAAGGGCATCGGCCCCGGGAACTTTCCTTGTTGAATTGTTGGCAGGATATATTTCTGCGTAGCTACTTGTGGTGATATGTACATGTGCCCATCAATATCGTCGAGTGTGCCGGGGCTTCTTCATTCTCGGTCCAGGATGGCTTCCAGTCCCCAGCGGTAACCAGGTAAAGGTGTTTCCATCACCCAACTGAACAAACTGGAATTTCTTGACCTTGATCGGATGGGCCTGCAGTAATCGGCGGCAACTATCTGCACTTAATGGATATTTCCTAGCCGAAAGCTGTTTATATAACCTGAACAAACATAGCCGATCATAGGCATGCTTCCACGCCTCTGGGAAATGCTTATTGAGAACGCAAATCACGTCGAAGATCTGCGGAAATCGATCGAGTATCGTATCTGGCTGTCGTGATAATTCTAACCTCTCTGCTCGGTCTTTAATGTCTCGGATAGCTTTATTAGGAATAAGCTTCTTAAGCAATTCCGGACAGGCTTCGTTCGCCTTAGTTAGGCAGCTATCTGTTGCCTTGAAGTCGCAATCGACGCCGGGGCCGCACCACTTCTCGATAAGTGTAGCCATTACTTGTTCATACCGTTGTGATAGGAATTTTCTAAACAGGCTGACCTTTTCTTCGGACTTTCCTTGGTCCATGGTTGTTTTCGTACCAGTGAGGGTGTCGCTCTTCGATGAAAGCTTGGATAAGCGACTGGCTCGACCCTGTTCAACAGCAAATGCGAGATCCCTCTCCGTTGGCTTGAACCCCTTTTCACCCAGGCGAGTAACCACCTCTCTCCAGTTTGCACTTGGCGCACTCAGAGCATAGGAGACGGCAATCGGGTTGCCCGTTCCGCTGTCCATTTCATCAGTATCTAGCCGCGCCGTGAAAAGCTCAACTAATTCCATGGAACCGGCGGATACTGCTAGGTGAAGGGGGCCAACGCCATCGCGTGAGGCTACTGAAGCACCATGCTCCATAAGCAACTTAACTGTCTTGGTTTGGTTGGCAAGGATCGCCGATGTCAACGGAGTCCTATCCGCCCCGTCATCCACCGAAACGCCGCGGTCGAGAAGGAATTTTACGAGCTCATTCCTTCCCGACGAAGCAGCTAAGTGGATGTGCGAGATCTCGATCACTTTGAAGCCGGTATCTGGCTGCCATATGAGCCCTTGCTGAGGCTTGTTGAATTTTTCGGTCGCCGAGCCTCTGGTTTTGAGTATCTCGATGAGGATTTCGTCTTTCACTACAATAGAGCGAAGTTCCAACAGCGTCACTTCTTCCCGACGTCGCCACGAAGAAGCGAGGTTTTGAAAAGCCCTGCATGGCAGAACAAGAGACGACAAGCTCTTATAGTCCCGGAATGCGAAAATCATGTCTTAGACCTCCCCCGGAAGATCTAGCAATATCACGCTGCGCGGCATGTCCATATCGAAGAGATGACGATTAGGTGGTGTCCAATATGATCCCAGACGGATGAATAGGCAGAAAGAAACAGAAGAATACCGTTTGAAGGCACCTATATAAATACAAAGAGCTTGCCAGAGCGAGTGTTTTATAGCGGATGGCTGCGGCCGTCGGTGTCGCGAGAGCAGTGGACGGTTTTATCAATTACCGAGCGCCCCCATAATGGGGGGTCCTCACACATGTACGACCGGCCGTACAATATCTCATACGGCCGGTCGTATGAGGACCCCATGGGGGGGCATGGGTGACTAAGCATATAGCGAGATGTTACATAACACATTCCAACCGACCAGCAGCCCCTACGTGTACCACCAAGCGAGCCTGCAATTGTAGGCTTTCTGCCAACAGACCACCGACGCTGCCCACCGACGTTGCGGTTCTGGAGAGGCTCGGACAATTACCGAATACGTTGGCACCGACAGGCTGTGTACGCCCAACAGACAGCGTCATGCACGAGGAGCTGGGTGAGAGATTTGGCCCGAGGCACCCCTCATCAATTCAAATCTGTCATCTCAACGACACACTGCTGTGGAGGCTGCCGGGCTCTTTAGTTCCTGCTTAGAGGGCCATCGGCAATGTACAATCTTACCCGACATTTGGCACTGACTCGCATGTTTTGGACACTCGGCCCGCTTTGAGCGATGGGGCCCAGGCGTGGGGATCAAGCAACACAAGCTACTGCCTGATCAGCCCTCGGCGACAAAGACACATCTACGGTGGGGATAGATGTGTTACATATCATCAAGAGCAACGCACCTCCACGCCGGACTCAGGCCGTGGGGCCAGGCGATGACGACTCGCCGGGTTTGCTCCGGCCCTACGCTGTAACGTCCGAGCTGAGAAGACGGAAGATGACCTTGGCGTTCTGGGGCAAGAGAGGGCGCACGGAGCAGGTTGAGCTATTTGAAAAGCTAGTGCAGGAACTACAAAGCCTAATCCCCCAAATACAGGGAAGAGTACTCTGTACGCGGCGGACACGCAAACCGGACACAGGGCGCACCGACACACTCGCACTGGGTATGGATGTCAAACATTGACACGATGCTGGTGTCTGACCAAGAGCAGGGGCTACTCCAGGTTACTCGTCGCTCTTGGCTCGGATCAAGGGGGAGATTAGAGGTACATAAAGTGCTACACCCAGCCTTCCTAGCCCCAAACGCCGTGGAGCCGAGACGCGACGGGAACTCCACTCCTGGTTCAGCCGCTGCTCTCCAAACGAACGCTACCACAACTCCCTCCGGAAGAGGGTGAACGGCACGTGCGACTGGATACTCGACCGGCCTGTTTCTCGGGATTGGCTCGCGACAGAGGTCTCCGCTGGGCTAAAGCTGCTATGATTCTATTCGCACCCAGCAATTGTCACGTGATTATACTTGCACACAGGCTGAAAGCGTGCTAACTTGATTAGGAAAATGCTCAGCCGCATCCGACGGCCTTCGATCTCAACCCCATGACACAGCAGCAACATAGATCTGAGAGAGAAAGAATGCATTTCCATGTTATCGAGGCATATGACTACCCAATAAAACTATACAAGACAAGGAATTCCGACTCTAACCGCTTCCAAGTCGACATCAACATCTTCCACCACGCCTTATACCGTTCCCACGCATCTGGCTCCATCAACCCCTGAAATGGCTTCGTCGTCGTGATGTGCGCTTCCTTGCGCTTGATCTCGAATTACGCGGCCATGTCGGGATAATACTGGTTCGCGGCGGCATGTGCGCTATCTAATACGCTCTCGAGTACCTCCCACATCCGTTGTAACGCCAGTTCGTCCTCGTTAATCGTCTGCAAACACCGCCCGCAACCGGTCCCGCTCGATGCCCTCTAAATGACACGCCCAGCCGCATCGGTTTGACCCTCTCTCCGCCTTCCACTTGTCGTTTACGTACAAGTAGATGGCAGACAATGTGGAGAGCCAGGTATTTAAAGAGTCATTGCCGTCTATCATCCGCGTGCAACGACATCTCGGCGTGCAGATGATCATTTCGACCCAAGACCCTACAATCTCCATCCGCCTGTTGGACCTATGTAGAATGGCCATCATTCACCGCTTCACGTCCCCCGCTTGGCTCCAGATTCTCAAAAGTCACCTTGCTAGTGGATTTGATCTCTCTAGACTCAATGAAACTAACAACTACAAAGGGTTGCAGCACCAGGAAACGATGAATCAAACCAAATATGCAAAGGCAGTAGCTTATCTATTAATGTCACCATTGACGCTGTTACCGAACGTCGTTTTAGCACAAGACGCTGGCCAAGCTAGTTTTGTGCGGCAGCCTGTCGCTCCTCGCAACGGGGATTAATCAGAACCCATTCCGAATCTGAAGAATATATGGTTCTGGTCCGTTAACCACGGATATGGGACTCTATCAGCGTAACGAGTAAACCGGGGACTCAGTAGCGTGAGGCGATTACGGACATTTTCGAGGCTGATGAAGACTAAGAGGGCGATGGGGGTTCGTGAAGATCAAGGCCAAAATTGACTTGCCTTTTTCTTGTTTTTTGCTCGACCAGTCCAGCTAGCCTCCTAAGACTGCACATTATTTTCTACTGTCGCGGCTATATAGGGTCCAGCTGATTTCAACTACAACGATGCAACGCCCTTCATGTCCTGCCACTTCAAGAAGCATCGTTCTCCAGATAAGCCCCGTTCTCCAGATAAGCCCATTAATTTTATGATTTCCATCTTTCCCCAGAGACTCTATTCACCATGAGCACCACTTAAGCGGTCAGCCCCGGCCCCTAAGTCTCCGATCCCAACAAGATGGAATTCGACAAGCTGAACATTAATGACTCTAGGACCACATCGTGCGTGGCGTCTATCCGCGGCAAGCCATACCATTATATCCGGACAGGTCCATTTAGAGACCCGCTTGGTACAATCATTCTCATGCATGGGTTCCCTGACCTGGGATTCGGCTGGTGATGCCGGATTCCACATCTTGCCTCTCTAGGGTACGAGCTTTCGGCACCGGACATTCTCGGGTTCGGGGAGACTGCTGCACCTGATCATCCGCACCATTACTCCTTGAGAAGTATTGCTGAAGACGTCAAAGAGCTGGCATATCTTGTTGCTAAGAAAAACAAAATCATCCTTGGTGGTCATGGCTTAGGCTACGTCACGGCGTGGCGCGTTGCCATGTGATTTCCTGATCTGGTCTAGGGCCTTTTTAGCATCAGTGTTCCTTTCGTCGGCCTCCTCGCGGTTCCTTAGCCTGGACAATCTTACTCGCAGCGAAAAGTGTGTAACCTTGAGAAACCAGCTGTAATTTATGGGCATAGAAGTCTAGGATATCATAAGGGACGGAGAAGAGGTTCGGCAGTTTCTTAATGCTATGTTTAGAGGCACCACTGCGGGGGGTGAATTCAAATTTGATGTGACCAGGGCGTTCTCTTCGACAATCTCCCAGAACGTAACCAATCTCGAATCATCTTTGGCGAAGAACTTGATCATTATACTTCAAAGTATTTTCATAATTGAAATGCTAGGCTTCACTGAGTCCTGGATTATGCTATACACATGATAGGTCTCCAAGGCACCATAGAGCCTCAAGAGGTGCCTGTAGGAGGCAAGCCATGTGTTTTGTATTTTCCATTACCAATTCTAGAACACCCACCGAGAACGCTGCCCCCGTTTCACCCCCGAGTAGCGAGGCTGAGCTCTTGAAGATGTTCGTCTGTAAGCCGATTGACTGTCGTTGTCTATCCTTGACCAATACACTGTTGTTATCCTTCACCTTAAGAGGAGCATGGTGAGGCATGAGCTTGGGGGCAGAGAATTTTCGACCTAAGAACAAGCCGCCGGACTGTTTTTTAGTTGGAGAGATTGGTCATGGGAAGAAAATAGGAGGGTAGAAATCTCAGAAAAGTCAAGTTATAATTACTCTTTAGTAACAACAAAAAACCAAAATAACACATCCTTCAACATATCTCTCTGCGACGTAGATAACTCATCCCCAATTCAGCCAGCCATTCAACGGATTATTGGTGGTCCACAGGCTGGTTCGATGGAGGCCAGATTTTGTTGATAGGAATAGTCTCGAAAGCACCTGAATCTGAGTACGCACGAATTTTATGCTGTGATCCTTTTTTCTTTTTTTTTTTCCCTTCTGTTTATTTATTTGTCGAGTTCCCGGCGTCCAAGACGTTCTGGTCCTCTGTGGCCACGAGTCCCGGCAAGGTGTAGCCTAGACATACTAAAGAAAAGCCTTTAAAGAACAGTGTTGCATTGACGCAGGGCAGACAGCCCCTGGAGGCTCATTTTGGTGCAACTTTCGTAGTGACAGGAAGAGCTAACTACGTGCAGACGCTCGCCAAAACTAGGGCACTAGCCCGTGAAGTTCGTGCGTGCGTGAAAATTCTCGCCTCCCCGGCTCAATACCCCAAAGTCTGGCATCAGAAACGCGGCTTTACGAGCACGCGGTATTCGACATAGTCTTCGCCGTTAAATTGAATGAGAGTGCCTGGCGAAACAGACATACCGACGAAGGGGCTAATGGTTTTGTATTCGTATACGGTGTCGCCGTGAATCAGACCAGGTAGGGTATATTCCGGGTGTAGAGCATGGTTGGCGCCTTGAGAGTTTTGGGTGAGGGAGCCAAAATGTTCTTCCCATTTGAAGCGGCGCTCTGCTCGGTTTGTGACATCCTCAAGATGACTGATTTTGCCGTCTGCCAACTCTCTGAGGCGAGAGATCGCATGCGCTTTCCGTTTGTTATCTGGCATAAGATGGCGTTTCTGAGTGGGCTTGCTTTCAAATGCCGGCTGGTTTGCTAGCTGACCCTCTGACTGCCCGGCTGGCTTGTGTTGGCGCGAACCATGATGTGTTTCCCAGAGCGGCTTTGGGTTTTGGGTGGAACTGATGACTCTAGAAGTGCTCCTGGTCTGGGGAGGTCGGGTTGTGGTGGGATCGACCTTTGAAACCCCCGAGGCAGCTGCTCTACTTTTAGCTCTCGTTACTCTGCCGGGCACGATGCGTTTGCTGGCTATGCGAGCCTGAGATCTTGTGGTTGGCATGACGGTGGAGTGAGAGGTATTGCGCCTATCTAAAAAGATGGGGTCAGTATTTTTCAGTGAACAACTACGAAATTATGAGGAAAGGAGCTTTACCAAGTGCGAAGCTGCGGCTTCCGACTGCTCGTGGTCCTTGCTAAGTCGTCTGAGTTGTGCGGCTCGTGTTTAAGGCGGATGAAGGACAAGCCAGTGATGGTATGAGGTGGAGGCGGTAAATAAAAAGAAAAAGCGCACTCGAGTAGCTGATTCGATACGATCTCTGGTAGAGAGTTGTATTATGTTTGGCGAAGTGATAATTGCAAAGTGCGAGGAAGCAGTCTTGGATGTGGTCGGGGGGGCTGGAGGCGTTTATTAAAGAGGAGCATACCCAGGGGGCTGACTAATGATAGGCCGTCCCTCTGTTCATCACAGAGGAGACATCACAGCCTGTAACTGCGTCGCTCCTGTAACCAGTCCCTGCTAGACCAGCGACAAGTCCTCTTGGCTAGAGTCGAGGGCAAACTGTTTCAATTGTCCTCGTGAGCAGTCATGAAGCATGGCTAGCTCTTTGTCAAATGTGACCTCCGGGTCCCTGATCCTCTCAAGGGCTCTGCTCTAGTCGGTGATAGAATCCTATAATATAAAAGCATGACTTGAATAAGACATGGCGTTCTGGTTGAGGAGCCTTTGGAAGTGAGCGGTCGTGCTTTTCGTGCTGTAGGCTGACCGGATTGGCGGGATGCTTTCCTCGAATTATGCCTTTTGAACATTATTGGACAATCGTATGTTTTGACCTCATAATGCTATTTTCTCCAGCTATATCAACGATCAGTCAGCTTCTCCCTCGCAGAGTGGCGAAAGTTAAAACGTACGGCAGCGAGAATTAGTGAGGCAGACAAGAGTGCCATGAGCGAGGAGGTAGTCTCTGCTATAGCTGAAGAAAAGACCTGCTCTACGCCATTGCCAGTCGAACCACGGTGGATAATACCACCAAATAGGAAGCACATACCCATCACCAATAAAGGGTAAGAGAGAGAGTTGGCCCGAGCATAGAGGCCTAGACAATGTCGATACACTTTTCTTTGAGCGCAAAAATACTGACCAACGGTCACAGCTAGCATCTCGATTTCGACATAAGTCTTTCGCGGGTAAGGCGCATAATCAGCTCGACGGCATTTCCAAAGGTAATCTTCAATAGGTCAGTCTTTATTTCGCTTAGCTATAGAGAGATCTCTTTGGTCATAAACGACATAATAGTAGCGAGGGACATAATGGCTATGAAGTTGAGAGTGAGGATAGCAATAGGATTCCAGCCCAGTTTTCCGGCAACAATACTGGCGGGGGCCATAACCAGGAGGAAGTTAGCATGGCCTAGAATCAAGTCAGTCGCGTCACCACCCGGAAAGCAGGGTTTCGGGATCGGGCGCTACTGAGAAGGGTGACCTTGGTGACGTGCGATGAGATGTCTCAATGCAGAGCTCTGGCTATTGAGGCCCGGTGTATGCTTCCAGTCCGAGAGAAAACTCATGGTGCGCGAGCCCTGGCGGAGACTAACGTGGTCGTCACCACTACCTCGAGGACGAACATGACCGAGGGTATCATGAAGGGCCAGCCTCATAAGAGGCGAGCTCTCTTCGAAAGACCCGATCGGCATTGAGTGTCTGATATTGGTTGAGGAATGTAATAACTAATAAGCGTAAGCTAGGGCGCCGGGACATCTAACAAGCAGACATGGCACCATATCTATTTATCGACGCAGTTATTCCATCAAGGGCGTGCATCAACTATAACGAAGAATACAATAAGACATGTCACCCTATGTGGCTGAGAACAAGCAAGATAGGCCACGACGGGGAATTAAGCAAGATGGAGAGCAGTATCAACAGAAAGACTTCTTGGCTTAAGTAGGGAAGCCAGAAACGACAAGGATGCCTGGAAAACTGACTGGATCAGCAAGTGCATGTGAAACAGGGACATGCTGCGCCTCGACCGTGGTACGGGGGCCTAATTGTTATACGCTAACATCTATAGCTTATAACCATAATCTTGTGGATAACCAAGTGCTTGTAAAGCACGAGTTGTTTCACTCATCTGTGCCATGGTAATTGTCAAAACCCTCCCATTGATAACCATAGCGTCGAGCTATTGCGCGGAGCATGTCATCCAGTGCCAACTTGTATAAAGCATCTTCCACAGTCCTATCCCTCTCCTCTTCACCGAGCAACTCGCCGCGCTCCAGGAACTGGCAAATACAGCGTCGACCATATTCCCTCCAATAGTCTCGGGCCATGGAAGCCACTTTCCCATAACCTCTGTCTAGGTATGGGGAATGAGGAGGGTCCGAGTTGGGAAAGACGGTGGCATAGATGTGTTGCCAACGCTTTGCCTCGCTGAGATAGATTTTATCTGGTCGTTTCAACTTTGACTCTTGGTAGAAGTTGATGCCCTGAATGGGCTGTGGATCACGAAGCTCACACGTTCTCTCCAAGATGTGGCTATCCCGGCTGGACAGTGAATCAAAGGTCTGAGAGCAAAGGGGGCAGTAGGGGGGCTGCATGTGGTGGCGCCGTAGATGACGGATAACGTCTTCGATGGATCGCAGGTCGTATTGCAGCAAGCATTGCTGGTATCTGACGGGACTGCAAACGTAGAATGGGCAGGCCAGGTGGTAGTATCCGACCGTGGAGGAGACTGCGATAAACCCGTCGATGTCGTCGCGCTCCTTCCAGTGTGATGTCCGGAGTCGCTTCCGGGGGGGTAGACTATCGTCAGGCGGTAGAACATATCTTGCGGATTTCATCCAGGCATCCAGAGAATCCAGGGAAGACTTTAAAAGTTCCGGCCTTGAGCTCTGAAACCGGTGGTCATGTGATAAAACGTATTCTTGGGCGGCGCCTGGCGAGGAATGCTCGCTATCGCTACATGAACTGTCGTCAGAATCGCTACCACTAGTCGAAGAACTGCTATCCAAGTCATCCTCTGAACTGTATCCGTATAACGAGCTCTGCGAGCTGCGGAAAGTTTGGTTCCGGGCATGGGTCACGGGCTGCCCAGACCGGTCCCGTTTAATGCTGGCCGAGTTGGCAGGGGGCGGGGATTGAGATGATTTTCGTATAAGGCCCGCACTAGGACTAAATGGTGTTTGATAGATGATAGATGCCGTTTGAATATCGAATTCCTCCTTTGGAGTTGATGGTAGGCCGAGGCTACACTTCCCCTGGCATGATAGAATTCGCCGGGTCATGTTCTTTGGATGAGGCTAGTGCAAGGGCTTCGTCGGGGAGAGAGAGAACGGCCTTAGGTTGTGCCGAGCAAGATGATCGCTGTTGGCTTTAATAGCTGATCCATATTTACGCTCTGAACAAATATGGTCAGCAAGGTTTGGTCCTCCACACTACACCTGTGGCTTTGGAGGCCTATATTGGGCGTCGTTGTCCTGTGATCTTTTCTCGAGGCCGCAGGCGGGATCCGGTACCTAACTTGGGCACCCCCTTTGTGGGTATCTGCTGGGAAGGAGCGGCAAGAAGCCCATTATTGCAATCTCATCTTGCAGTACTGGCGTCCAAATGGGGCTCGCGAACATCCTAAACGCGTAGTGTCCCTAGGTTCCCGTTCTTGCAATTACATGAACGGTGGACACACCTAACATATGAAATGATGGCTGTTGCCTTCAGATGACAGGCCAGAGGGGTGCAGTGGCTTGCCAAACATTCGGAGCGCGTAGGCACGACTGATGGCCATGATAATGCTTCATCGTGAAAGAGACTTGCGTGCATAATCGGCCATGAGAGGAGAGGCGCCAGGGGTTGGCTTGAGGTGGAATAGGCACTGTCAAGTCACGGCTGTTGTCGACGTAGGATGGAAAAGATTTGGGATAACGATGAGGCCGGCGGCGGAAGGATGCTATCAGGCAGGCGGCTATAGTCGGTGCTCCCCATGTGTCAGTTAATCAATCAAACAAAACAATCATATCAACTGAGTTGGACGATTGGAGGATGAAATCGAATCAAATCATCCGATTTTTTGAGTTGAAATGGTTGGTATGCTGTCTTACCCCTAGAATCTTAATATGCCAGGGTTGTCCGGTTGTTGTCCTATACCACCCAGCCTAAGATAAGTGGTATATTATTATCGTAGGTGATGATACTCCAGAAGGTGGTACTTACTAATACAGACTGTCCGGATTCGCATTCCCGGCAACCTTGTCGCCGACAATTTCGACCCCATGCTCAACACCGACGCTGACCCCAATTCCTTCAGCCTTTTAACGACTAGTCCAATCCCGGGCGGTGACCAAGCAATTGGGAGAGGCAGAAATTGTGGCATTACTCGTAAATCTGACCTCTGGGGAACTTTCTAAGGTTGTTTGGACGAAACGTCGGTTCGTTCATGAAGACTCGCTACTCGAAAGGTCGTGAAGGGTAAGAAGAGCTGGGTCAGGTCACACAGGGCATTCTTGATCGAAACAAAGTGCCATGATCAACTGATTGGCCTTCCTTCCACTACCTATCATGCTCAAAGCGGGAGAACTAGACTTGCGAGGCCCCTGAAGCTCATGTCGAGGATTTCCTTTGCAATGCCGAACAAGATTAATCGTAGCATTCCATGACGTGCGATAATCTTGAAATGTTGAATAATGTCACTTCTGGATGGAGGGTACATATTATCGAAGGCCTTGATCAAGGAACCCTGGGCTTGGCTCTAGGCCTGGGGATGCTGTTAAGTTTGGTGATATCGCTCATGGGGTTTTCTGTAGCGGGCACTCAGGAGAAATCTTTCGGTATTGGCCAATTTTTGTCTGCTATCGCTATCTGCATGATGGCAGCTCATACCCGGAGATCCTCGGGAACGCGTGGTTGGCTCGGCATTTTTGTGTGTTGGAATGTTATGTGTTGATAAATACGCCTTGGGTCAGTGTTGCTGATGGCCTATTTTGGAGAGGTCATTGGTTATAACAATCCCCTGTCAACCACCCCGCGTCCAATTTTGTAGAGAGAAAGTCAAGTCATGCCCTCCTTCAGGAGAGTCGTAGAGTGACACTTACGGAGGTTGCAGTTCGTGTCAACCTAGCCTCAGGGACATGGTCAATGGGACCTTTGATGGTAATTATATTTCTTTTCCTGGATAACATGTCAACGTATCATTAAACTTAGTTCAAGCATTTTTATTTGCCACATCGCTGTGAGCTAAGCTTATAAGACTCGTCTAAAAGAAACAGAGGTCACTGGGCTATACGCCCGCCCTCATAGCTTAGGCTATCATCATTAAACGCTCATTTTCAGCGTTCACGAGGTCTAGAATCTAGGAAGCTTAAGTTGCTGTTCAAAGAAAGAGGTGGCATAGTGTCTTGTAATGGAAAGACTATGAACGCAAGACCCTATTCAGCCCTTACTCCTTTCACTTCGTTCTATTTGCATAGGCGAAAAGCTCTTTTCTTCCCTCCCAAGCCATGCCAACAGGGGACAACCCGGGGGAAGCCCAAGGCCCCCTTCCCTACTAGCACAACATCTTATACAGGTATCCTTTTGCCTGTACCATATTGAATATTCTCAACTTTATAGACAAGAGGCGTCCCGATACCGAGGGGACTCGGGCATGATGGCTGGTTGCTGGTGGCTAGATCTAGGTGACATTCCTCATCGGAGCCAAATTTGCACAACTGGTCATTGATATTATATAGTGCATAGTTCTGGGCGACCCAGCTAGCTGGCTGGCTAATGCAAGACGCGACGAAGTTCATACTGTTGGAAGCAGAAAGGGGAAGCTTGCCTTCGTGGAGCAGATGCTGGCATTCCGAGGCGTGTACAACCTCGTAGTTCATGTCAATGCCTCCACCGACATGTGGCTCCTCAACGGCAGATTTACCAAAGGCGAGGTAGTTCCAGGCGTCGTAGGATATATCATGGGCCCCCCCGGAAGTGTCGATGCGGAGAAGATGAACTGAGCGGTCCTCGTTGTACACCCTGACACAAATTTCATCGCAGCCAACAGAGCCCGGCCAATACGCGACACGGTTGGTATCTATTTTGCAACCAAGGACACCAATGGAGCTGGAGTACTGGTCGTGAGGTGTGATCTTGGCGATGCTGCGAGGGTGGCCGGCGACCACCAAGCCTGCGAAAGCCAAAAGAGTGATGGCGTTGGCGGTCAACGATGACCCGCGTCGTTGAAGCAGCATGTGTTTTCTAATCGGAGCAAAATATATCATATTCATGGCAGGGCTACGTATAAATGTAACCTAGACATTAGGAAAGACTAGTTTTCATTCAGCTTCTTCACTACTTATATATCGAAACGAGACATGCAAAAGGTTATGTTCCAGGGCGTCCACGATGGTTCGTATGATCCTTCTTTTTTCGGTCCAGGTTCAAGCCAAAAGTACAATACAAAGGGGGGGGAGGGGCCGAAACGGGAGATTGCTCCTCTATCTTGCGGATCTGTGTTATACCTACCAACACGACCGAGCTTCATTGCGGAAGGCCCCGTCGGAAAATGATCCCATCTCGGCTGGTCTACAACCCTTGGCTCTTGGTTTTATAACACTAGCAAGGAATACAAGCAAAGGCAGCTACGATATCGACGCTGTGTATGTATAGCCCTCTAAGACATGGGAGACGATGTTGAATCTCGCATTTGAAACAGTGTATCTACGGATGCTATGTAACCAATGTATTGAAAGATAAGATTCACTGACTAGAGATTTGTCCTCGATGGTGCCTGCTTAGATATGAGCAGAAACAAACGATGGTTTTCAGACGCGTCATTCACCAATAGCTGACACTACCGCCTTCCAATGATACAGTAACCGCTGCGATAGAACGATTGAAATATCTCATGAAGATGTAGATGAAGCTTAACATATTGCATTCCTTGTGGTCTGAGTTCAGCATTTCGTCCCCCGTCTCTATTCCGCGCCCGCTAGAGCGACACACAGATGCGGCCTACTTCCTTCTTTCTTGCCTCTGAGTCTTGTCCGCCTATCCGCGAGAGGAGCCACCGCGCGCCTCCAGTCATTTTCCTTGTTGGACCCGAGAAAACCACAAATAAACCATAAAATTGGGTACTAAACAAAAAGACGAAACGACCGGCCGCATTTGCAGGTGGTCTTCCAACCATCGACCTGGCCGCTTTGTCAACCGCGATGTCTGAGACGATCACCAAGTAATGTTCCCACTCTTATGGCATCCCGCGCCGAAATTCAGCGACTATAAGGCTAAGGTGAAGTGCCATCGGTAACCCGCGTAAGAAGTGTACCCATCTGGAATGCTTGATTCGCCGAAAACTCGCAGGTCAGTTTAGAGCTTCGGTTGGGCACCTCGAGCATTACCAGCCAGACACTTGAATGCCTGCATCTTGTCGACAAAAACGGCCCATGATTTGTTAGACATGATAGGTGCGGTGGTATAGGCGTCCGCTTCAGAATTTTGCAGCGACTGCAACATGTCGGCGAACACATCATTGTATGCCTCGACTGCGGCGTCCTCGAGCGCTTGGAGCTTATGGTTATCGGGCGAGAATTGCCTGAAGTCCGTGCCGACACACATGTGTTCGTAAAGACGGAGAACTTTTGGACAAGCCCCCAATTCCCTCGCCGCCTCGTAAGCCATGCGGTGGCCGATTGCCTCAGCTATAGGGCGACAGCAAGGAAGGATATGCTGGTTGAATGCCTTGCCTCTGTGTCCGCCATACCCACCAATGTCCTTCAACTTAGACATGGCAGCTTCCATCATTTGCTGCTCACGGCAAGCCAAAACTGCTGTCGGATCCCGCGGCGCCGGAAGGCTATATTTCCCTCCAAGAAGTTCTGAAACCAACCCTAGCAAAACAGTTAGTTTCAGTCACTGAGGTGGGTGAATTCAAAGAGACACACGTATACACAGGACCAGGGTGTCTCCTTCAGCAATGGCGTTGCCCTGGAATGTCAATGCCAACTCGCTTATCTGGTTGTATGCGAAAAGGCCTTGCCATCCACAGCGCTCCGTGAGTTCGTTCAGAACACGAGAGCCGCGGACAACGGTTGATTTGAAAATGGTCGCTAGGGCATGCCGCACAGGCGGGCTATGGGTAGCACTCGTAAATTCCTTTATGGTCCAACGGGCGTACAACTCCAATATCTTACCCTGCACCCATCCATTGATGATCGGGCGCTGCTGGGTGCTGAAGCTCATGATCGGCAGGCGTGCACGCCCGTCAGGAGCGGTGACCATTCGTCGTTGGCTGTAAGTACCAGCAACATGGGTACCAACCTTGATGGCAGAAACACCCATGAGGGAGAGCGACAATGTTCCTATAGAAACCCGCCAGATCTGGCGGAGAAAGTCGGCACGCTCATCTTTCGGCTTAGAAATGGAGCCGAGGAGAGCGTTTGGGGGTAGGCGAACATGCTCGAAAGTTGTGATTGAGTGATCGAGGGGTTTGGTTCCGGGCCTCGTGGGTAAGATCCGTGCAGTGATCCCTGGCTTCATGGCCTCGGAGTCGCTCAGGCGGACGAGGAAAGGCTTCACACCGTGGCAGTTCCCAGTCACTATCAGGCGAGCAAACACGATTGCGACTCTTGGAATTCCACAATAGGGTGTAGTCGGAGGCATCGCCTTTGCCGCCCCGGCGTTGGGGGTGTGTAGATCGAAGGAGCCATCGGCTTGTAGCGTTGCGCTAGTCTCTAGTCTCCGTGCGTCCAAGCCGTGCCCAACTTCTGTGAGCATGAATTGGCCGCAGATGTCGAAGTTCAATAGCTCTTCAAGAAGGTCAGCAAGATCGGGGCGGTCTCTGATGAAGGTGCTAAGCGTCCCGACACAGAGATTCACGTGAATGGTTGCGATGATGAACGCCGTCATGTCCCGGGCGGCAATGACTTGATATCGTTAGCATGCTGTTTCGGATCTTCAGAGAGGTGGTTTCGAGCTCACGATCAAAATGAAAATTCCAAAACTTTTGGCTCAGGTGTTGAATATCGCCAAGCGACAAGGCTGTAGAGGAGTTCATCAGTAAACACGGCCCATTGCCACAGTCTCGCTGCTCACCAGCATGACGGCACATTGATTGTGCTCTCTCATAATGTAGGGCAATGGCTTTCTGCGATGCTGGCTCTTGCGCATCCTTGTCGACGTCCCAGACATCTTGACTGAGTATTGCTCGTGAATGAGACATGGCAAGGCGACGTATGATTGCTTGGTGCCAACGGATCCCCGCGGATCAGACTAATCAGAACAAGGCTATGGGCTGGAAGGATATCGCAAGGGACAAAGATGAAAGAGGCACTCTGGATCGGTTTGAAGCCAGACGAATAAGTAATTATCACGCATGCGAGTAAGGGAGTTTCGATTACTTAGACCAATGAGGCCATTTTCACTTATGAATACCCAGCGCCTGTCCCTGTTGAGGAGTCCGAAAAGAAACGTGCAGAGATCCCCACGTATGGTCGCATTTTATGGCGGGGTTAGCTCGAAAGGCACCATTCATGGAAACGTCTAAACTGGATGTAGTGTCACGTAGGTATTATGCTGCCACATAGCTTGGCTGAGATTGAGCAGACTAGCGATCCCGCCATGTTCCCGTTTACCTTTCAGTACATACATACCGAATGAGTCTCTGTAGTAGAAGGGCGAAGTAATTTCGACGGCCATCCAAGATTCGGCGGTGCTAGAGCCAAAAACTGCCATTGAGATGGCATGAAACGGGTGTTAAATGGGGCGGCAAACTACGGAACAAAAGGGGGGGTAGACCAATTTGGCTCTAGTATGTCCGTTATATCCTTTGGGATCCACAATAGGTCTTCATTCCTTTTCGGACCCAGCGTAGAGAATTATAAATCAGGAGTCCTCTCAATGCAACAATGCCCAATCCACTTCCGTCGGCACTAGAAGTCCTATCATGTGTGAAATTCAGGTCATCAAAACGACCTGCACCACTTGCAATGAATCAATGGGGAGAGAGTCACGGACAAAATGGTGCAAAAAAACTCTTAGAAATAGGCACTCTGGACGTAGTCGCTGGGGTCTGTATTGGAGGTGTACCAAAACGAAACTACCCCCAAAAACTGTCCACGAAACCTGTGATGATTGCTCAGGCTAGCATGCGGCGACTTTCGACAACTAAGACGTGGCTAGAGGAGACTTATATCTGGTACGAATTTGAGCAGGTGGAACGAACTTTACAAGCATAAAGATGCATAGTTGTATGCCGGCATTGAATTGGACAATATAGTTTGGTTTTCTCGACGAAAAAGAGTTTTCATTGAACTGATTATCGAGATACTTGATGTCATCACCAAAAAGAGATCCCTCAAAACATTCTACCGCTGACTGATCTCTGTTCACCACCTTGGACTATCAATGCAGTACTTTCAAGCTTAAAATCTTTGATCATCTCACCGTGGTAAAGGGGGAACTCTAAATTGTTCCAATGCATGTTACGTATAAGCCCGTATACATCTAGTAGATAGGCGGCAATGTCAAGGCTAGTCAACACCTCTCTGTATTAATAATGAACAATACTCGCGTCTATGTACCGTCGTTGCCATCGACTAACTAAGTCTGCCAATGCTCATCCGCCACCTACACGGCCAGCAGACAGATCCACCATCAATCTTCTGCGGTGGGTCTGGGTAGGATCGACGAAAGTGAATATATTCAACTTGGCCGTTAGGGTATAATAAGTGACGCCTTGTTGTAACTTCAGTGCCTTTCCGGCCTGGGCCCGGGACTACGCGGATCGTTTGGCTCGCGCTCGCCTGGGGCGGACATTATTGCCATCACCATTAGCGCCTCGCTCAACGAGACCACCAGGCTCACTCATCGTTATCCATGCCCAGATGGCCATAGTAAGGAGTCCACCCAGCAGGACGGAGAGCTCCACTCCAACCGACGTGGCAATCCAGGTGGGATACTTGTCTGTGTACCATAAGATGATGCCGGTCGAGAATTCGACAATGACAATATCAAGCAGAACCAGAGGGGCCCACGCGAGGACTTTCCCAGTGCGACTTGGTTGTTTGCAGCCTTCGTGTGTAAATTGAAGCATTATAGCAAAGGTTATGGCTGCGATGGAGGTTATCGTGGCGCTGATAAGCAACCAACACGCTGTCTGCGAGCGGACCCCCATGTCTTCAACCTGGAGCACGCCAAAGACCATGGCTGTGAAGGACATGATCCCCAAAGTAGCGGCGAAGGCGTTGAAGTCGTCGTAGTACTGTAGAAGTCTATGGAAGACAATAATCGATGGCGTCTCGGCTAGCGAGGTGAACATGGTTAGTTCTAGGCGTAGAATGTCTGGCTTCCAAACCTACGCTGAGTCATGTTTGGTTTGAGGCAAGTCAATGGCCACCGGTTGGGCTGTAGGGCACGGTGCTGAATGGAGGAGTATTTGATGCTAAAGACGGTTGTCGTGTCTAGTTGTTGAAGCAGAGTCAGTGGCGACAGCGGAACAGGTGCATATTATAGCTGAGAACGTGGGCATTTGTCTAGTTATTCTGATCCCGGAAATTGATTCTGTCTCTTGCCTTTCCAACACCTCTGTAACCTTTTAGAATGAATGGTTGATCTCCTATCTCGGTCACGTCTGAATTAGTCTTGACACGAGAAGTCGGGTCTAAGCACCTGCCTCGTATGCCACCAAAATTGACCGCTTGCGAGCTGAGACGTAACCAATCAATTTGTCTAAAAGCGGCCGCAACCGCGATAGGACAAATCAGATCTAGAATCACTGTATGTTTGGCCCATGCTTCCCAGCCCGTGAGTTGAATTCATAGGCTTCACATCCGATTCGGCCAAATTGGCGGCCCGGGCTGTCCTATCTCAAGTGGTCCATTACGATGGCTTTCAACGGTCATATTAGCTCAGTCTGACAGCAGGATATTTAACGCGAATATATTGTGAGATTTGAGGCCAATTCAGGTAAAAAGAGGATACTCAGCATCTTCGTGGAATACTTGACGTGCCGATCCACCGCAGTCAAAAAACGTAGGTTCCGCAGCACTGGGTTGTGCTGTTCTGTAACACGAGACGTATAATAATGTCTCTCTGGCGCGGGCTTGCTTAGTTCTCTTGCTGCTCCGTTGTCATTAATGTGTCTGTGTGTTGCAAACTATGGATACTCAGGGCGGTGATGATCAAGAGAGTGAAGAACATGGTACATCAGAAAGTTGCCCTGATAGTCCAAGTCCGTATACTACAGTTATACGGGCCCCCACCACGCGCCCCACGCCAGAGTCTTGCATACACTCCTGGCTGATCAGGGTCGGCTATCAAATTGAATGGATTTGCCCTTCCTGCAGAAACGTAGAACCTGCTCTCTTCTTCGAGTGCCACTATTGTGCACTCAAAAGGTGTAGAGTTTGTGCCAAATCTCAACACACTCATAGCTCCAATGCCTGAGCATAGGGGCTCATACACATCAGAAGAAGTAAAACTTTACTTGATTAGCCTGTTAGCAACTATAAATCGAAGATAGGTCCGACTACTTGGTGGTGTAACAGCAGTGGCGTCCATGGCAAGGGTGGCGGTTGAGCTACATATTTGTACGACCTCTTCAATGACTTGATCGCGGGCAACTCTTCGGAGCTTAGATGCTATGTAATCGAACTAACACCTTGATACATGATGTCTATTCATTAAACTGGCTCGCCCTCAAAGAAGTGACCCATTGACAAAGTGGTAACTGTTTATCAAATTCATCTCTCTGATATAGAGATGTCCACATGCTGCGCACATAAAACGCAAGTACTCGCTTACTCTGCTATCTTGGAAATACACTGACGTCCTCTGTGCTTCTGCAATCCTGTTGCACTTCCTCCGCTAGTGACGCCATCTGGTTGATGACTTGGAGACATTTGTACAGCATCGGCTCGGCCTGGCTAGCTTTCTCAACCTCTTGCCTGAATCTCTGGGCAAGATGTTCGTATTCTGAGCTCAAAGATTCTAGTTCCTTCTGCAAGCATTCTCTTCTGGCCGTCTCCGCCTTCAGACTTTCTTGGATCATATACAACTGAGACGTAGTATGTGTGCACAGATCCTCACGCACCATTGCCTCGGAGTCGGCAGAAAGAACACTGGAGGTTGGCGGATAGGTCAATGGGCGGTAAATGCCGAGGCCCGGATGGTCGGCACTGATACTGGCCTTCGCAAACGTGACTGCATGGAAGCTCTGCCCGACCTCCTGACAAAGTTCTTTATGCGCCGTCAAGCCATGGTCGCTCAGGTTTTTCGAAAAGAGATGGGCGACTTCTGCCGTAAAAACCCAGGTGTATACATCGCTCTGTTTGGTTACGAGCCGAACTTTCGACGGCTCGATTGCGACGCCAGTCCGCTTTTCTTTACTCAAGTCAGCATTTAGCATACATCTTCCCATCAGATCTATCTTACCTATATGGGCGGCAAGTTCCTCCCTGCATTTTTTCACGATAGACCGCCGTTCTTCAGTAGCCTGGTTTTGGCCCATAGAACTCGTTTCCCGCTCATAGGACGTTGAAACAAGCTTGTCCATCATCGCAAGCTCGAGTATTTTTCATAAATTAGCTTCATTATCGATTGGTCGACTCCAGGTATCGCCGGGTAGTTTACTAGAGATAGTGCTGAAAGTGTAGGTGCATATGTTGTTTTGTATTACATAGCCATAAATATACTGCCGCCGTGCGTTGTAGGGTCCACATATTTGAATTCAAATGGGAGGCAAATATTGGCTTTGCGACTGATGACTATTCGGCCAAATACTATGTATCAATCTACCTACTCTACATAAACAGATCTCTATTCGTATCCCCAAATAAGTTTCATTTTTATTTCTTTTCTCATTCGACTAAGCAAGCATAATTGCCAGAGTAAGCATCCTACATGCGTATGCTAGGCCAAGAATTCGTCTTCTGGAGACGATGTAACGTCTTCATGCCCTTCTTCCATATCCGCAACTTCTGCGTATAGGGTGTGCACCGAGAGCAATCTTTCGATAGTCTGGTTTTGCACGTCTTGCACGCCTTGCATGTAGTGGATAACCTCTTTCAGCTCCTCTAATTCTTGCTGTAACTTGGTCACTGTATCCAGGAGGGTTTTCCGTGAAGCCTTTCTGTGGTACTCTTTCAATATTGGATGATCAAGTCTGTCATAGGCGTACGTCCTTGACTGACTCGCAACATCGGTCGGTCCACTCCAACCGCTTCTGGCGAGACCCTCCCATGTGACGTTCGTCTGTTTTGCCTGAGCTTTCTTAGGACACTGAGAATGAGAAGAGCACATTGATGGCACTTTTAGAGGAGACTCTGTTCCCCCGGCTCGGAGATGATTGAGATATAGAGTTGGTGGGTTGGCAAATGGGCACCTCCATATATAGATGTGGCTGTATACCCAGCTTTGCAACCGTCAGCGTTACCATAGTGCTGGGTGATCAGAGGCCCAAAATGGCCACAAATCGCTGGTTTTTGATTGATCGTGTTGAGCAAACTGTGAGCCGGAGCCATTGACGTTGAATAATACCTTAGCCTCCCGCATGAGCGACCCCATGCCCCTATCCAAGATTTACATACGGTCCAGATGAATCTGTTCGTACCTTCACATACTCAGAAACAGTTTAAAACAGGTATTATAGTATCACATCTATCTCGTAGCATTTCAATTACTTTTCGCAATGGGCGTACGAAGTGCGAGTACGGCCGTCTTAGGCGAAGGGCCGACAGTGAACCAGAACCAGATACGTACCCATCCCGGATTGTGAAAGTGATTAGGATGGCCTCGAGAAAAGAATTCTTGTCTTTACAAGCAAATAAAGAGATGAACGGACAATTTGAATGAACCCTAAGTGTCGTGTTGCGTTTTATTGATCATGACAATACCACAAACCGCTCGTAGAAGCGAAGCAGCTGCATCTATTAGCGACGATCAGCGTTTGACGGACAGCAAGAGAATGAACCTTCTGTGGGCATTTTGCATGCAACAACTGCGCCTTGTGCTTTGTCTGCTCGCCTCCCTTCCACGTAATGTAAACGATCAAGTCCCCATTGCCTGCATCATCGCAGCCATCGATGGTTCGAATATGATCTTCCCAAGAACCAAAAGGGGGCCTCCATGACAACCTTTTAGAAATAGGACCAGCAAGGCCGACTCTTCGAGAGGAAGTTCTGCGAACATGACCACTGGCACCCTCTGGGCGTTTGGTCCCGACCGCCTTGTCCCGCTCATTCATACCGCTCGACCTTTCGTCCAGCCGATCGAAGTAATCGCGGATCATTTCTTCACCATAGAGTCTGCCATGACCCCCAAGGAGTTAGAAGGGCTCCTTAGGTCCGAGGGGCTATATCACTGACCTGAGATTCTCGATAGGCTCCCAGGTCCAGTCTTTTACATCTTCATAACCTCGCCACTTGACTAGGAACTTTGTGTTTCCCTAAAAACGAATTACATTCAAACTCGGTGTCAGCCGCTTGCTTCTTCCAAGATGATATCTGTTCTGTTATAGGGACTCTTCCTGGTTATCAGGGGCTCGTGAGAGAGAGCAGTGTCATGGTGCGTATGTGTTGAGCTGATAGGGTGCTTTCTCACATTTCTATCCACTACATGCCTCTGAATAGAGTCCACTATGAATCTACAATCCGTTAGCGCGCATTTATCATGATTCCCTCCCGTCAGGTCTCACATGTCGCCCTTAGGCTTGGCTTTCCTTTTCTGTTTTGCCATGCCGTCGGTGATAGTCTTCGGTTCAACTAATGATTTCAAGAAGATACTAATATCGTTGTGGTGGAACCGGATCCGCGAATATTTATATTAGAGTACACTTATTGTTGCATATGTTTGCAGTAGAATATCTTCCATGCATCACCTGGCCTTGGCGGTGGACTGGACAAGGCAGATCATCATGACAGCGCCAAAAAATGACCTATGATATCTTTTGTGGACTTCTTAGGAGTTTCCTTGTTCTTATTTTTCTTTTTCTAAACAAGTGATATCAATTGAGAGCGAGACGGGCCGATAGTTAACCTGTTCAGCGATCCGTTCTGCGTTAATTCTTTTTGAGATCGCCCGGAATCGGCCCATGGCTTCTATGTAGCATACGGAGTATTGATCAAGGCGTATATCGAATGCGGTGCTATTCGGCCATTAAGAGCTCTGCGCCACGTACTTATGCACTTGCCACGGGACCGAGCTCTGGCCCCAAAGATCGATGAAGGAGTCACCGAGCTCCTTGTGAAAGGAAAGCTCCCATTCTTCCGCCTATATCATTCAAATGAAAATCACATCTGTATTCTTTGCCCTGCTCCTCACTATGGAAAGCGTTGCGTTGCCAATCAATATGCCCAGGGGGCGCTCGCTTTTGGCCCCGCGGCCAGTGAACACGAAGCGAGACAAGGCGCAGGGTGGTTCGTATGAGCTAAGAACACCGGAGAATATCCAATGCTCGGCCCGTGGTTGCAAAGACGAGTGAGATCTTGGCATCCGATCATGCGGATCAGATGTTTTCAAGGAACTCAAAGTCATATGAGATATCTCAACGACCTATAGATTCTCGACAATCGATCATTCCTAGACAGACGCTTGCAGAGCTCAGCGGCTAGACTTTATCAATCACAGTTGCGACTGCCAATTTGAACCATCAATAGGTGTGATACGGAGCACATGTCGGTTATCGAGTATGTATACTAAACGTATCTACATAGAGCGTAGAGAGTAATGCCGCGATTTCGTCGTTAGCCAGAACAAAGGCTTTGAGGAGGCTCATGCCCTGAAACTCGGCAATCACCTCTTCTCGGGACCTGCCACATGACTGACAGTTGCCCTTGGCCGTGTGCATTGTCTTAGGTGCTTAGCGGGACATGCCTACAGAGACGGGTTTTCCGACTCACGGTCCCACTCCGGCGTTTCCCCCTCTCCTCTCCAGCAGTCATCATCCTATTGTCTCCTTGAGACATCCGGTTCTAGCCATTCCTAATCGTGCATAACCAGATCCAGCCTAGATCCGGTGACCGTCAGACCATCCATAAAACTTTACATAAAATGTTATACCGTGCGCTGAAAGACACTATGGAAGCTTATCGAAAGCGACAAAAAGTGTTTAGAAACAAATCACCCTCCGCAGAGCTAGCTATTGAATCATTCTCCCAACTACGATATATTTAAATGGACGACGGATCCCTCAGCTCGCCACGTCCTTAGTACAGGTTATCTTTCGTCCTCAACTATATGCAGTATTGTCGCCATGATAACCCGGTCTCAAAAAAAAGCCAGCGAAAAGCCAAACCTAAAACCCAACAGGGTTCACCAGAGTTACAGCACAACAAAGAAACGTAACGAATGGGAATGTCTACACATTGATCGCATGGAACTCGAAGAGTCGACTGGACGTTTCGTTATTCTTGTAAAGTGGCCCGATGGCAACACATCCGAGCATAGTAAGGAAGAGATCTATATCAAATGTCCCAAAAAGGTGCGTGGAGAGATGCAGCTCCAGGATCGGCCAGAAACCTAATGATTCTCACCGATAGATGCTGGAGTTTTACGAAAGACATATACAATTTGTCGAAAGAAATGATACCCCAAGGTTTGACTGAGTTGCACAACTAGTAGAATAGGGAGATATTTCAAATTCGGCCCTTGGCCATTAGTTGTCTCTTCCGGACGTAAAGGTCCACCCTAGGGTCGGAGTGTTGCGGTGTGTTGCAAGTCGTCAGGAGCGTGGATGGTACAATACGGACGGTTGTCAATTTCTCCTACAACCATATATCATTCGCTCTCCGATGATGCCCTCATCACAATATAGTCCAGTTTCTCTACCATTTCAAAAATACAAGCAAGTCAAACTTGAGTCGTATCCAGTCGAAATGCATCCTGGCGGTTTCCTCGCAGCGCCTTGGCGGATCAAGATGATCGAGAGAATTCGCCATAGCACTAGGGAACAACGCGAGGAGTGGATCCGTGCGGCCGGCTATAATCTATTCGAACTTCAAAGCGATCAGGTCCTCATCGACCTTCTCACCGACAGCGGGACCGGAGCGATGAGCGATCGCCAATGGGCGGCTTTGATACTCGGAGATGAAACATACGCTGGTTCATCCTCCTTTTCTGTCCTCCATGGAAAAGTCAAAGCCCTTTTCGGATTCCCCTACATCCTTCCGGTCCATCAGGGCCGTGCCGCCGAGAACGCTCTGTTCTCTGTGCTCGTCAGCAAGGGCGACGTTGTGCCGGGTAATTCCCATTTCGACACTACACAAGCTCATATCGAATACCGACAGGCCACGGCGGTGGACTGCCCACTAGACAACGCCTTCTGCATCGGTGAGCATCACCCTTTCAAGGGAAATATCGACTTGCACAAGCTCAAGACCATCCTGGACTCTGAGAACAACGTACCCATGATTTTGATGACAGTCACCTGCAACAAGACCGGCGGTCAGCCAGTATCGATCGACAACATGCGTCGTGTCAGGGCGCTTGCAAGAGAATACTGCATCCCTGTGGTTTTTGACTCGGCGCGATTTGCGGAGAATGCCTGGTTCATTCAGACACGAGAGCCCGGCTACTCCCAGAAGACCACCAAGGAAATTGTCTGGGAGATGCATCAGTGCGCAGACGCCATGGTGATGAGTGCCAAGAAGGACTGCAATGGTAACATCGGGGGCATCTTGGCCATGCGCGACAGAGGCTGGTTTCCACAAGCTTCGGACAACGTCATCCTCTTTGAGGGATTTACGAAATACGGCGGAATGACTGGGCGAGATATGTAGGCTTTGGCCGTCGGTCTCGATGAAGCCACGTGCTCTGACTACTTGGACTTTCGCATTGGCCAGGTCCAGCAGCTTGGAGACAGGTTGATAGCAGCTGGTATCCCCATCCAGCGGCCGGTCGGTGGCCATGCAATCGTTGTTGATGCTGGTGTCTTCTTGCCTTTAGTTCCCAAGGACGAATACGCCGCCCAGGTGCTGGCCGTGGAGCTGTACCTTGAGGCCGGTGTGCGGGGTGTGGAAATGGGTACGCTGATGAATGATCGGGACCCAGACACGGGTCGCGACCGTCACGCAAAAGCTGAATTCATGCGCCTCGCCATTCCAAGGAGGGTGTACACGAACGATCAGCTGGACGTCGTAGCCCAGGCCCTCATTAGAGTCTACCGCCGCCGATCGACCATAGTCAGAGGATTTCGAATTCTCGACGAGGCCAAGAGGCTCAGACACTTTACTGTGACATTGGAGAGAGCAGGGGACTCCGTGGACGCCCCCGTGGGAGCTCCTGGAAGTGATGAATTGTAAATGATAATGGCTGACCAAGGTGGAAAGGCCATTTCCCAACAAGTGAGTATTCTGCATATGCAGTTGAAGTTCCGGTTGTCAAAATTAAACGCTGGGATGAATATATTGAGATTTTAGATATAAAACAATTCAGGACATGTAATTGCATAAGAGCATCGCGAGTCGGAAGGGCACGTGAAGTGGGCTCCTTCAGGTGATGAGAAAGGCAACCTAGAGGGAAAATGTAACAAGTCAATATCCGCCACGCTCAGGCTGTTGTTAGTTGATTGAATTTCTCCAAAGCCGCCTCCGTCCGGGTGATTTTCTTGATCGAATAGGGTGCCAGGCGAGCTGTTCGAAGATGAGAAGAGGGAAGAAAACAGACTTGACCACCATTGATTCCTTATCGCGAAGGAGTCGCCTAGATTTTCTCGATCTGCGGCTTGGCTCCTTCTTGAGCGGTCCATTCTGTACCTATGGTTTGTGTACGGGAGCATCTACCGTCGATTCAGGACATTCCCAGTGACTCAAACGTGCTGTTCTTACACAGCATCCAATGCTACGTTCATCAGACGACCTTCCAAAACAAGACGCCGTTTAGAACCCATAACGCGTCGGCAGCCTGCGTGATTGACATTATGTCATTTCTTCTGCTTCTTTCTTCTTATCCCTGGGCTCGACTATAACCTCCGCTCATAGTTGTTTCCGCCACCCATCAAACCCACGTCAAGCCCTCCAAGGTCTCCTTCATCATGCTGCTTACAATACCCGAAGAGATCGTCTGTATGATTGCAGAGCGGTGTTCACTGAGAGACCAAGCTTCACTGGCACGCTCGTGTGGCCGGTTGTATGGGATATGCAATCGCATCCTGTACAGCAACGACGCTCGGAACCACAGGTGTTCTTCTGTATTCCATGCTATAGCCTGGTGCCACGACCAGATCCTCGCTCTGAAGACCCTCATGGCAGCCAAGGCAGGCGGAGCAGATTTCAAGCGATGCCATGACTCCCGTAATCATCATCCCGCGTCCCTCCACCACTCTGACGCAACGCTACATTCTCCAATCCACCTGGCAGCCAGGCGCGGACTGGATGGCATCATCTCCTTCCTGATCGATCAAGGTATCCCCCCAGATGGGCCGGAGGATGTAAAAAGAACACCACTAGCGGAGGCCATTTTGCACAACCAAGAGTCGGCTGCTACCATTCTAGTTCATCGAGGTGCGTCCGTCGGGCTTCAGCCTCCGCAGTTCGAAGCGTACTGTGCTGCTATTCGCCAGGGCCTCGCAGAGCTCACAGAGGTCATCGTAAAGGAAAAGGACATCGATGTCAACTCTGATGTTGGGTACGGTTGCACAGGATTCTTACTGGCTGCGTACTACAGACAGGGTCGAGTTTTGCGTGTCCTCCTCGACCTTGGAGCCGAGGCGAAGGGGGCATTGCGGCATTTTAGCCAGACTCACTCGTTCGCATCTCTCTCGTGGTCCTTGCAAACGGGTTCTTTAGCCTTGCGGAAAGACCTGGGACCTAGAGGGCTCCTTGACCTCGTCGTATCCGTCGTAACGGAACAGGTGGCGCCGATTCAAAAGAGCCAACAGATGGCCGCATTGCACTTACTGCTGGATCTGTTGCAGAGAGAAAAGTCTGCCGCATATTTGGGGTCCGCGTTCCCGACGGATGAGTCAGACCGCTTCCTAGATGCCCTCCTACAGAGAGTACTATCGGTTAATCGAGCAGATGCAGCTATCGCGTCGGCATTGTTGCAGTATGGTGCCCGAATTCGAGTGGGCATTTTCTTGCAGCTTCTGGATGCCCTCAATTCATCAGCTTTTTCCAAGGACACTTCACGCTGCTTACGTCGCTATCCGAAACTCCTCCAAAGCTTTGACTACGTATACTCTTACTGCGTCAACCTTGCGCCCTCAAAAAGGAGTTTCACGGTCGACTACTTCATCCAGAACGTACCGAATCAAGCCGTTCGGCTCGTACAAGAGTTAAGGCGGCTAGACCTGCCACTTACCGCCAGGGGAATCCAGAGGATGGGTCTCAGAGCAGCTAGAGAAGGGAGCGGGGAGGCACAGTCCGGCAGTGCGGCTTAGTCTGTGTTGGCAAGTCAGCTCATGCATGACGCGTTGTTCCTTGCCGCGTCTTGGGCGCGTCTGACATCTTTCTTTGGCGATACTAGGGTGCTTTAGATAGCCGTTCTACTTGAATGCCGGTGAGCTGGGGGGGGGGGGGTTGGATGTTGACATCGATGCTCGAGACGGTGCCCCTTGTCCGGTTGCGTCCGAGGAAACCGGCTCTGCTGTTGAGTCGGACCATAAGATTCCAAAAGAAGCGGCAGGTATGATAGTCACGAGGCTCAAAACAGTGCGCCAAAGTGCTTCATCCATCACTATCTCCATCTTGGCGCATGATTAGCTTCGTATAAGGACCTACAGAGAATGCAACCGCCCCACTCGTCTATTGCCTTCTCGCCACCACTTGAGAATAAATACTGGTGGAAACCGTCAAGCTTCTGGAATGAGCACTAATAGTCACAAGCATATCCTTTCGGCGCCCGCCAGCATTGTTCCTCTTCCATACACACGTTCTTCCATCGATCATTGGTTTCCTCTTCGAACGTACCACCACCATCGAGATGGACGCATCGCTTGAGCTTCGTATCTTTGCAGCCGCGACGATCACGCCGTTGGTGGTTCAAACTCTTTCGTTGATTGTCCTGTATGGCCGCAATTTCAAGTCTGTGTCAGAGTCCAAGGCGGTGCACCCGGACGGCGCACAAAGGATGAAGGCTGCTGTTCGACGACAGATGTGGTTTGGCGCCATTTCGACGCCCATGACAGCGACTTTTTTGGTGGTCTCTTTTCACTATCAAATCGAAGAACTGCAAAAGGTTCTCTGGGGGCTTGTTATCCTATCTTCGTCTCTATTTCAGGTTTGCCAGACACCACTTCCCTTACATGCAGAGCAAGAGCTAATTGCCTAGATATTCTCCTTACCAGAAGAAACCCTTTCAGCCGCCAAAACCCCATATTCCAGCAACTCATACAGAGAGTTTTGGGATCAGAATAAGCCAGTCCTGCAGATCTCTACCGTCCCTCTCGCATCTTTTGTGATTACTGCGTTCGTCGCCGTCACTCTACGAATCACACTGCCCGTCTATTGGCCAGCTGCTTGGGCCATGTGGATGGCTCTCGGCTGCGTCTTGAGCATGGCTCGATCTTTTCGTTACTTGAGCATCTTTGACAAGTCCGACGATCGCTGGAGGGCCTATACGCTGGTCACGGCTGGCTGTATTATTCTTGGCACCTCGAGTTTGGCCCGAGATCAGGCATCTACCAGAGTCGTCATTCTAGGAGCGAACCATGTTGTTTTGGTAATCCATAGAATGTGGACGATGTGCGGCATGGAAAGCGTACTGAGAGCTAAACAGGAGTGCAACAGTTCAAGGTCTACATCATCGTCGATTTTCTCGGATGAAAGCTGCAACAAGGGCGAGGTTTGAGTGGCCTCTCATTGCTACAACCCAGCCTTATCAACGAAGGGGTGATGAAGCAGAGCCGCGGCACAAATGGGGAAGGGTCAAAGGTGGCCCAAAGTCATGTTCGAAGTAGCTCAGTTCACTAAGGTTGCCTTCCCCAGATCGTGGACACAAGCACGCACCACCTCTTGGGACATCCTCCCAGCGGGAACTGCTTTGGGGTCTCCCTCATCTCCAGCACGGCTTATCTCAAGTCATATCATACTCAACGAATCGCGCATGAGAAGAGCTATTTCATATCTAAGAATGTACTGCTGAGTTCACATCTGGTTATCAACAACCAGATTCGCCGACCACGTTGATGCCAGTCACAGCCCAGCCACTCCCCTCCAATCTCACCTCACGCGTTGGGCCTAGCTGAATCTTTATGTAAAAACTGGAGTTCGATCTGGCTGTCGGCGTATCGGCCGCGTGCTCGCCGGGTGTCTAATAGACATTTTAAGTATTATTAGCTTCATTGCTTCTTCATTGTTCGCTCGCTAGAAGATAAGGCTGTAGCTTACCGTGATGTTCACAACGATAGTGACTGGTGATTTGTTGACCTTGCGTCTCTGTTCGTGGCACTCGCCGCTTTCAGACCTTGCCGAGGAGGAAGGGATGCAAGGAACGACCCTTGCGGGCGTTGTCGGTTCCTGGCCCGGCTCTGTTGTTGTGGCCGCCTCTATGCACGATCTTGGTGCAGTGGCGGAGGAGGCTGAGCCTAGTCCGGTAACACCCCCAGAAGCTGACTCGCGACTTCGACGGATTCCTTGCTTATGTCCTCTTCTCTCCCTCTTTAAGCGGTTAAGTTCGTCCTCGTCCAAAAAAGATTTTGTGAAGAGCGGGCTTGACATTCTAACTTTGTGCACTCAGCAGCTTTGGCGAGTTCTCGGGAGGAATATGATCGCGTGGGATGGAGTGAGTCAAGGCAAAGGGAGATGGACGCATCAGCAGCGTGAAAGGTCTAGGGGAATTCGACCCCTTTTAAACCCACCACCGTTACCACCAAGCATCCCTGCATCCGTGCCAGAGGAATGAGAGCGTGAAGCTTTAGCGCTGAAGTCCTTCATAAATCTCACAGAGCACGAGTCGATTGTGTCACCTCCAATCATTAGTCTGCTACACCAGCGAAGCCAGGTAGGAGGAAGGATTCGACGGCCCCCGTTGGATGCAGGCCGTTGGTGGGGAGATGCCGGCTGAGCTGATGTCACCAAGCATCGGATTACTCTACGGAGAGCAGCCGGGACATTTCGGCAAGTAGGCTGGGTCGTGCGAACTACCTTGAAGGATGCGTGCGGTTGCGAGTAGAAGCAGAACATAGCTACCCCCACAGACCAGGCTATGTATATACCTTGTTCGAACTCCCTACGATGCAAGAGGGCGCTATACAGAACCGGTTTTCAAATCACACTTCAGGGACAGTGAGCAGCGAGGTGGGTGAGGGAGAAGGATTTCGGGGGCGATGGTCGAGAAAAAAGATTCAGGTGCTTCTGCCGTAGGTAGGACTCCACACATCAGTACAGAGTTGGTCCGTTCTGGTCGCGAACAAGCCTCCCACTTCTCAGCCAATCACGGTGTCACTGCAGTTGGATGTCGGTCTAGCAAGGCGGGCTGTTACTGGGTCAGCAGATTTACATTATTTGAGCGAGGAGGAACGTATGTCAAGACATTTGCGAAGACATCACTTATCGACGGTTCTTAGTGTGCAGCATGTGTAGACTGGCGAAAATTTCCTGATCGAAACATATTCCCATCGAGTGAACGTTGGAAGAGCATCAGTAAACTGCATCAGTTTTCCGCCAGCTGCATATTTCTAGTCGAGATTCCTGACAGTCTGCCTTTCTACATGACGATGAACGAGAACCACGAGCCTAACTTGGTGATTGAAGAAAAGCCCAGGTAGACCGCCAGGGGTGGCATGCGCAGGAAGGATGCCGGGTACGAAAAATGAAACAATCTAGTATAGTCATCAAGTGTAAGTATCAGTACTTCCGGCCGATCTGAAAATTTCGGTTAGAAGTCTTGTTTTTTTACGAATGCGTTGGGTCCAAGTCTCGCAGCGATACTTGACCCTGTCCACTTTTGGTCAGGGCTTTGGATTATAGAGGGCGGCCCATTGCCGGCTGATATGAGTGCCCGGCGGCTTCAATGGGCCATTTTTGATTTCTAATGGCATCACTGAACCGAATATTATATGTGTCTTGAATCTAGATCGCTCACATAATCCTAATGTACCCCTACGCCGTTTGGAATGGCCGTCTCACCGCCTCTCAGCCCTTACGAAGCGCCTCGCGATCGCTTCTCCTTCCGCCAGCATGAATGCTCACCCTCGAAGCAACGACCCCCCGATGTCTATCAAGACCACAATGAGGGCTCTGCAGTATGTGAGGATGCTTGCCTCTGGTGTGTATCGGTTCCCTAACACTGCCTTCAGATATGACCCGGCTGATCAGAAACTGCATCTTAATGATGTGGAGATCCCAAGGCCAAATGAGAGCGAGATATTGGCCAAAGTCGTCGGTGCATCACCCTGCCACTCCGACTGCCTTACATTCGACCCGGACCTCGTCATGAACATGGAGGTGAAAGTTCCCACTACCATCGGGCATGAAGCAACCGGCATCATCGCGGAGGTCGGAAAGCAGGTGAGGCAGTTTGAGAAAGGGGATTCCGTCGGCTTCTTTGCTTTCAGCGGGTGTTTTGAATGTGATGCTTGCACTACGTGGTAAGTGTATGAGGCTTTGGCTGTGGGAGGACGGGTTTATCTAATGGTCGACAATAGGTCAAGCGTTGGATGTCCACAAGGCTTGAAAGCACAAGGGTTTACTTGCGATGGATACTTCCAGGAGTACGTCGTAGTCGATGCCCGCAACGCTGTAAAACTCCCAGCAAGTCTGGACGTCGCCTCTTCAGCACCCCTTTGTTGTGCAGGCGCCACTGCGTACAACGCGATCAAGCAATGTCAGCTTACGCCCAGAAAATGGCTAGCTGTAATTGGTGCCGGGGATGTCGGACAAATGGGCATTCAGTACGCCAAAGCCATGGGGCTGAATGTCATCGCTGTTGACATCGATGGAGGCCAGCTGGATGCCGCGAAAATGGCAGGAGCAGACTACACGTTCAATCCGGAACTATGTCCGACTTATGCAGATGACATCAAAATCATTACAGAGCATGGGGTGGATGCTGCTGTCAGCTTCGCGCCGTCCGAGAAAGCTTATGACGATATGCCCAGCATGATCAGATGGGGTGGCCTCCTGATGGTTGTGGGGGCTGTCGTCGATGGGCCTCTGACGATCGAACCGTTGGACATCATCTTCAAACGATACATCATAAAAACAGCGTGCAACGGAACTGTCAGAACCCTAGAAGAGTGCATTAGCTTCAGCGCTGAGCATAGCATCAAGCCCTTTGTGGAGTTCATCGGGCTGGAAGATCTTCCGCAGGCAATAGAGATGATGGAAGCCGGCAAGCTTCGAAAGCGCGTCTGCGTCAAATTTTAGGCCAGCACTCCTTCCACAGCGCAAGATTCGGCGTCAAACATATGATACTCAATCCGTTATGGATTGGCTACGTTGGGAAGAGGGACTCATGTGGTGTCCACTAGTGGAGTATGGGATATGTAGAATACAATCGGACGAGGCACGAAGGGGCTAGTTAAACACACACTGTGGCTATCACTCTCTCATAGTCATCAATGTACCGTGCTCGAAGCAATTCCCACGGCTCCCCCTCCTAAAAACAAATGTTCTGCGAGCATTGTTCCCAGCCAGAGAACCCCGCGCCCGTCACTAAGATGTGATCCCGACCAAGTCGACCCCGAATCATCAACTCAAATCCCCTGCACCATCCTCAGATGCCTTATAGTAAGATCTACACGTACACCCAGTCTTGTTCTAGAACATACCGGCACGTATTCATCAGTCCAACAACCTCTGTATACACCAAATTCTGATCTCTGATCAGCTTCGACCGAGACATTGCTTTATGCATTTGCTCCGGGTCAGCCTCCTCCATAGAACCGGTCCCCTCAATGTCGACGATAGCGCCGTATATCACATGATTCTCTCGGGCGGAGTATAACAGGTCGAAGCGGCGCTGAAAACGATCCTGTTCGCCGCCCAGCTCCTCGAGAAGGCCGCGCGCGAGGGCAACTATATGATGGGCCTGAGCGTAATCAAAAGATCCTGGCTCTAAGTATACTTCGACTTGCATGAAGGGTGCCAGTAAGGAAGTCTCATCCCGCGCCAGCAGTTCAGATGCTGCGGGCCCGTCGTAATTTCCAAGCAGGCTCAGGCCCAGAATCTGCAAGCATAAACAGAATTTCGTCCGAGTGAGTTCATCGGCCTTCTGCAAGCAGGCTTAGCATCAGCTTTTGTAGTTGCTATCGGCTTGAAATATCGTCATACCTGAAGGCTACGTCCCAGCATCATCCACTCGAACAGTGTTTCGTTTGCAAGTACTTGATCGGAAGGCATGTTGCCTGTACCTGGGCCAGCGCCTTCCATGCTTTGGGCTGCTCCGAGGATCCCGATCGCCTCGCGGTGATGGTGCGGACCAATACTCGGCCTCCCTGCTTGCGGGCTGATAGATATGTGCGACTGGAATAACCCGACTCGTGGCTGGATGATCCCGTATCTACGCTCTAGGATGCTGACTTGGCGAGTGATAAAGAAATTTCAGACACTCTTATTCCCCCCACTCGGTCCACGATTGAGAAAGTCCGTCTCCGTTCCCAGCCATTGGAGGACTTGGACGTTTAAACTTAAGGCCACCGGAGACGATTGAGCCTTTCGAGCTACATTGAGATGTCACTAAAATCCAACGGCTGGGTTCCCACTCCCACACCGTCGCTTTTGGACTCAATTAGACGGGGCTCGCGAATAGAGAACAGTAGATATCCGTCGCGTGCAGTGCCTTCAGTCTCCTCGCTCTCCCTGTTCCCTGTTTTTTCCTTCAGTGGCTTGATTACTCCGAGTGCCCTTCCTTCCCGCGGCGAGATCTCCACCGATGCTTAGACCAAAGCCCGTCATCGACACATCCCTTCCGCGTTGTCATCGAGAGCGACTTCAAGAACCAATGAACGACCACGGCGAATCGCACAATCGCTATATCCAGACTTGGGGGCCAAGATACGGTTTAAACATGTTATAATATCGTCGCGTTCGCCCACTCTTGTCGGCAGATCTTGGA
The DNA here is from genome assembly GCA_030779245.1 of Fusarium sp. MBC 438. Taxonomy (NCBI): domain Eukaryota; kingdom Fungi; phylum Ascomycota; class Sordariomycetes; order Hypocreales; family Nectriaceae; genus Fusarium; species Fusarium sp. MBC 438. Next base: position 8,126 of record JAPFTB010000051.1, on the reverse strand, counting down.
ATCCGGAACAACGCTTCACTGATACCCCCTCACAAACTTTATGCATGCGACCCAACTCAGCCATGTTGGCGCATCAGGGCTACTCCTGAGACTACAGGCGCCAGAGCTCTCGATGGAAGAGACAGCTTTCGACAATGAAGACTTTGCCGAGGTGAAGATGGCATTCAACCGGGCCATTGGAGAGTTGAAGAAGCGACTAGCCCCGAACAAGGTTGCGAGGGTTATGATGCAGATAGAGCCTCTGTATTTGACCCCTCAGCAGAAGTCCTTATGGATATTTGATACGGACCAGGCTTGCGAAGCGCCGCGCATGGAGAAAGGGGCGCGGAGGCGTAACAGTGTGCAGGCGGTCCAGCTACCCCCCTGGGGGGCTTTGGATTCCTCGGAACCCTCCATTCTTTCTGGACATGGGCCTATCTGGGTTACATCCCCCACGTTCAGTCCCAGCATCTTCTGGCTTGTATTTTTGCCGCGCAAGGACGGCAGATGTGGAGGCAAGGATAAAGTTCACGGACTCCTTCCTCTTCGAACAGCAACCCCCCTCCACAAGGACAGCGCCCTGCATCCGTTGACGTGTGCCATTGTACTACAAGCAGCAGCGAAAATCAGGTGCTTGACACGGACATGTGACCCATCAAATCAGCATGAGGAAGACCAGCTGTTCAAAGGTAGGTGACCCCTGGGGGTAGCCGCATGTCATCAAGTCCTTAACCCTTTCTCACACCATTCATACCATTAAAAGCCACTGCCTCCATGATCATTAATCAAGCCACTCTATTCTTCTCTTATAACCCCGAATCTACCGACTGGACAGAAACTCTTCTCTTGTCTTGCGTGGCGAATTTGATTTGAAAACATATTCGCGGCGTTCAACATAGGTTCGGCGACAAAACATTCTCCTAGCCAGTCGCTCATTTCCAAGACTTTCCTCGCATCCCACCATGTCACACCTCCAGGATGCCATACAGGTTCTATGTCCATCACACCAGTTTTGGGAGCAATCATCATCAGACCAAATGCATCGGATGACAATGTATTATGGAAGCTTCCTGTCTGGCCCAAACTACTGCCAATCAGGAAATATTGACCCAAGCCTCACCCTTCTTTCTACCACATCGAGGGTGTTCGAGGGGGCGCAAGGGATCAATCTCTCTTGCGTGAGCGAGGCGCCGCACTTGGCGGCTGATGCACCAGATATGTTCACGGAATGCTGGGTATTTGGCCCTCGGGAGCCCATTTGTGAAGAGTGCCCTCTGCAGGATAGTTCAAGGTCTGCGGCCCCTCTTCCTTCGCGGGTCGACCAAGGAACGACCATGCCTGTCCCCTACCAAGCACCTGCCGTCTGTCACATGCGCTCAGAACAACAGCAATGCCAATACGGCAGTCCGAGTCTGGCCAGTGAGACCGGGCACAACCAGGGCATCACCGATGTTATGAACCAGCAACGGGCTTCCTCTACTGTGTCAATTGCCGATTTCCCTAGCAACTGGTCCGAGGGGGATGCACCAACTCTCATGATGCCGTGGGACCCTTCTTTGATTTTCCGTGGTGAAGTTCTGGCAGAACCATTCGATCAGGGACCCTTCGACTATAGAGGGCTGCGGTCCGATGCACCAGACGGCGAAGTTCTCCTTGTTCCTGATGACTGGGAGATGACCTACGCCACGGAAGAAGAGAACGTGAATCAATAAACACTTTTCGGGGCTTGCGAGAGGAAGCAATACCATCTTCAAGGAGAGTGTAGCTTTATTGAAGAAAGGGATGCCTGCTGTACGGAATCGAGGCGCGATCACAACGGTTCAGGGACATTCCTTACAGGTTGCAATAGAGTGCAAGCCGAGAAGAGAGAGGGGAATCCTTTCGAGAGAGGTGATGCCTGCTTTGAAATTCGGAGGCTTGTTTCAGAAAGGCCCGAGACAGCGGCTAGGGCGAAGAGAGTATGTCGTCGTTTCTAGTGGCTCGACAATAAATGCATTCTAGCTTCATATTGTCAATGAATGTAAATAATCATGTTGGCCAGGGGGCGGATTCTGCTTCTGAAAACCATGATGATCTACATTTTGGGAAGTGAATGACATAGTGAGTTGCATCCACAGACAGACAGAGAGGCGGGTGGATAGAATACCATTCTTTCCAGGGCCACACACAACGACGATGTCGACGACGGCGGCGGCGGTCGTTCGGTTTAGGCAGATGTTTGACGATAAGACCGCCAAGCTTTCCGCCAAGTTCGTTTCACAGGCGTAACGACAGAATTCTCGGAAAACATGTATCGTCAATCATGGCCGGATGCCACAGGGTAAGTCGCATTGCCACTGGCTATATTCCTACAATAGGTCTCGTACTTAGCTAGGTCACCGCTTGGATAAGCGATTCTAATGCGACTCTCCAGTTTCCTGTACTGCTCGACGAAGCTTCGACGTGGTACCTTCCGGACCCCTAAGACAACTATTGTCGCTTCACAGGCGGGAAGAGCTTCGAGGACTTCGAAAAGCTCCCCGAGCACGAGCGCCGTAGTGTATTCCGCGCCTACCTAGCTGAGACGACGCCTATTTTGAGGCAGGAGCCTATTGCCTGGACCAACCATGAGAGCATTGACTCGTTCTTGCTTCTGAAGAATGAGGTTCGACACAACGAGGCTGGACAGCGCCTGCTGCAGGAGGCTCGGCAAGTGTTCTACGAAGAAGATTCCTTCATAGTTCTCTGGAGCAGCTTGGATCGCTTTCTGGGCGATCTACTTGGCCGGTGGACCGACGCCACTCCGGTCGAGTCGCTGGTGCGAAAAATCACAGTCAGGATCGAAAGGCACGAGTGTGGATGTGGAAACCTCGGCGACTATCTACAGCGCACCCGCCACTTTGCCACAAATCTGGAAAGCATCACATTCGAGTGGTGGGATTCTTGGAAGCATTGGGAAGCGAACAACATGGAGGAGGAATCGGTTGGAGATGTCACAGATGACGACAAGTCAGACGGAACCCTGAAGGAGTCATGCTCAATTGAGAGTGTCTGGGAGTTCTGATTAGGGCGAGACCTAGGGCGGCCGTCGACAGTAGATTTTCAGCTAACAGATGGATCATTGATGGCACGCTTCGGTGAAATCAGTGTGCCGGTAACGGGCGCTTGCCAGGGCCTCCAGTCAACGAGATGCGCAGCAATCACTAGGCGCCCCCTTCATGTTGGCTTGGAGGAGCGCACGGCGAAAAGCGGTCGTGGTGGCGGTGGTCCACGGACATGACCAAGTTGGGCCCACTTTTGCCAGCGTCTATCCTGCATCGCGAAATGGCCAAATTCGTTCGTGCAGCATCGAAATGAGTGCCCCGGATGTCGGTCTAGCCGAGAAACGAAAATTATCTATTAAAATCTCCCCTGGGATTTCCGCACTTGCTCTAGAAAGCATCCGGGTCATTGACTTTTGTTCATCGTCTTCCATTCGCCGGGTCCGTGCTCCGCAACACTTGTGTTGACTCAATTGGTGGATTCCCATGCAACGTACTACAAATGGCGAAAGTTACAGAAGAAGAGCACCATTTTAAGGTCATTCAATGCAACGAGCCTCCGCCCTCGCGAGGGGCCTCTGGTAGCGTGGGCGGCGAAGTGACTAAGCGACAATCATTTCCCTTCTCCAGTGGAAAAGAATCTCACCGTTATCGCGTAGTGCCCGCCGCGCAGTGGTCCCGTTTGCAGAGCTACAGATGTTTTCTCCGTCAGAGAAGTTCCCGACCTCCACACCTCGTACCACCAGCTAATTGGTAAGCGCAGTTCAGGGCACTTGATTCAAGCTTGGAGACTTCGTCAGGGTGGCAAACCGGTTGACCAGCCAGGACAACCCAACGGGGCACGCTGTCAGGGATTTGGAGAGGCCCGAGAGAGACTGGGTCGCTTATATACTAGAGATCAGAGCTGCTGACCCGTACCATGTCTTTGCCCGAGTATATTGGATGTATTGGCCCGAAGACATACCCAAACGTGTCATGCAGAGGTCGACGCGCATTCGTGGACCGGAAATATTCCATCAATCCCATGAACTCATTGCCTCTAACCATAGTAAGTCTTAACTTCTGCAGTGCCCCTTCGGTCCCATAGCTCAATCATCGCAGTGGACATCATCGACGTGATGAGCGTCAATGGGCTGGAAACAGTGAAGCCTGTGAGTAATTCACGGCGCACCACGCGAAGCAGCCAGCTGTTTTGGAAAGAATCTTTTGACTGCTTCCAGAAGACGATGTCGGGGGACATGGGGTCAAAGCAATAATTTCATCCCAACGTACGGGCAGCTGCATCTATTTGGTTCGCATGGCGGCGTGTCAAGGCTTGACGATGGAGCATGAATAGTATTGAGTGGAGACGGTGAAACGGGCGGTTCGCCTCAAGATAGGATGGCAATCTCTCCAGAATTAATAACGATACCCGAGTGTGGTAGATTGACACGTTACCGTCAACGCAACCGGATCAAGTTTGCTGCATGGGAATGCCGCGGGCCGTTTCGCTCTGGTTCATCGTTCGGATGATTTCCCGGGATATAAGTGATTCAAGAGAGGTGGAAATCGATGGAAGATAGGGTCCTGGGGTATCTTGAATGTATCGATTGACTCCTTGTCCAACTTTTCACGGCACCTGGCCGACGAGGCTGTTCCTCGAGCCCACAAGATCTCCATGTCAACTGGCGTCGAACATCACCTCCGTACCGGTCTTCTTTGCCGGTGAGCCGGATATCCATAGCGCATTTGGTGTCTATACGTCTTGCATTCCGGCGACATTCGCCTGATCGCCAACTTTCGCGACGTGTTGTTGCAAGCAGGGGTAGAGACCCACGTGTCGGATGACGATGACCATGCCGGAAATCTATCCACAGGAAGCGTGGAGGATGATCTCGGATGTCTCTGAGGTTACTTGAGGGGTGGGGATGAAAGACTATTCCTACGGGTGTAAGGCCAAAGCTAACATTCATCTTTACGTGCTGGCTCAGTTAAGCGCCGCTGGGTGCTGGTTGCCTACGTTCCAGCCACGCCATATCGAGGCGGCCGATATCAGCTGCAACAGCACAAAGCGACTCATTCGGCCGTGATTACACACTTCTTCGAGACTAAAAACCTAGTTTGCGTCCAAAGGAGCCGTCCATCGTATCAAGTACTTGGTCTATGAACCACTCTTTGTTAGATTTGGGTAACTGTTATTCGGTCAAGGCCCGCGTTGCACAGCATCGTATCTCCCATCACGCGCTGTATTTTTATGCTCAGTACCTCCCAAAAAGTCAGCCTCAACGCCTATATACATTTCATCTACGCAAAATGGAGCTCGACAAGCTGGAGGTGGACGACCCGAGCATCACGTCGAACACGGCTTTTATCCGCGGCAAGACATACCACTATCTGCGAGCTGACCCGGAAAAAGAACCCCTTGCGACAATCTTCCTCATCCATGGGTTCCCGGATCTTGGCTACGGCTGGCGATATCAGGTTCCACATTTCGTATCACTAGGCTATCAAGTCGTGGCGCCGGACATGCTCGGCTTCGGCGATACTGCTGCGCCCGACCAGCCGAGTCAGTATGCCTTTAAGAGCATTGCCGAAGACCTCAAAGAGCTGGCAAGCACGATCATCAAGGACAAGACAATCATCCTTGGGGGGCATGGCTGGGGTGGTGCCGTGGTCTGGCGCACTGCAATGTGGTTTCCTGATCTGGTTCAGGGAGTCTTCAGCATCGGCACCCCTTTTATTCCGCCTTCGTCGGTCTTTCTTTCACCAGACGATGCTGCTCGTAGCAAAGGTCTGACGGACTCGAGGTACGAGATACAGCTTAGGGGTACCGAGATCAAAGACGAGATAAGGGACGAAGAAAGGGTTCGACAATTTCTCAATGCCATATTTGGAGGGACCAGCCCTGAGGGCGAGGTCGGATTCAGCGTCACAGAGGGCGTTCTCTTTGGCAATCTCCCTAAACTGGACCAATCTCGACTCATCTCGGGCGATGATCTGGACCATTATACTTCCAAGTATTTTCGAGAGGGAGAACCTAGGCTGAAGGGGCCCCTCAACTGGTATCGCACACGCGCGCACAATTATTTTGACGAGCTGCAACTCTTGCTAAAGCCGATCAAGTTTTCTATGCCAGCGCTCTTTCTCACTACTACGAGGGACGAAGAATTACCACCAAGCATGTCGAATGGGTTGGACCAATACTTTGAGGACTTGACTCGTGGGGAGGTCGAAGCATCCTACTGGGCTCTATGGGAATCACCTGCCGAGATCAACAAGCAGGTATCGGCGTGGTTGAAGGCGCTGAGACGAAATACGCAACAGACGTAGGCAGCGGTCAAGCCCTTGGTCAGGAGACATGGGCTTCTCCAGTTCAGGTTTCAGCATCATACAGATAAAATCTTCAGCATGCTCTTCGACCAGTTCCATCTGCTAGATAATATAGCCGATCGGCTCCGACCCTATACCAGTGAACAAACAACGCACCTCGAACAGCCCGCAAGGCGTCAGAAGAGCCTCCTAAGGCCGAACAACATGCTAGGTAGGTTATGTAGGATAAATTTGCAGCAATTAGGCTTGTACCAGCCAAAAGCCCTACCTCTCTCTTCTTGCAACCCCTTTTGGCTGCCTTGCTCGGCCTTACTCCTCGAGGCATATCTCTCCAACTGCGCAACATTATACTCCCAGCAATTAAAGCATTATCCCCAAATCGAGGCCGTATATCCTTACGTCCTGACTAACTCATTCTTTCTGTCCCAATCGAGACTTGATTGCTGCCTAGATAACCTATAGTTTGCGTGCATGATTTTCCCCATTTTACGGCGCCTTCCACTTTAATAATCAACGGGAGGTTCCTCAACTTCGTTTGTCTTCTTCGCCACCTGCATCCGTGTCGTGCATCTCCTTCGTGCGCCGAGGAGAGCAATGTTGCGCCATTGCAGCTACTTTTCCGTTGTCGCAGATGCTCGGTCCTGCGTTACTGCTCCGTCGCCGATATCTCCATCCGCCCTCCGGCCAGCAACACTACTCTTCACATTTCCAAAGCTTCCGGGGCGGCGGTCGAGTCGTCGCGCCCGAGTTCATACGTGCTGAGCCAGCTGCAACGCCCCTCACCCCTTGCAAAAATGTCAGAGGCACTGGGGTTCCACTACGATGTCCCACGCACGGTCCATATCTCGACTCATCTTGGTCGGTAAAGAAAATGAAGGCATGGGACCAAGAGTCAAACGTAAACACGAGCCGATATGCTATTCTAATGGGGGTTTCGTGATTCTCCAGGGAATTAATATCGTAGCCGAGGCCCGCCTTTCCGATAATGCCGAGAGTCGCTCGGCTCAGCTATTCGAATATTCCGAGTGACTTAGCGGCCAAACTTCCCCCCTTTCATTCATCCCATCCTGCCAGCGATCAGCTAGAAGGGGCGACTTTCCGAAAATTTTCTGAAAAGATGGGGCTCAGAGCTTTGATAGGCAGGGTCGAGAAGTCGGGAACAAGTGTTTTGCGTTTGACAACCGTGCTCGTCTCCTTCGGCCGCCAATCTCGTACCGTACGGATTATATGACCCCACGTAGCAGCTAGAAGAAGCTTGCTTTTGAAAGCGAATATCCATTTCTTCAAGCCACGGTGCGCACCCGCCGTTACATTGGTTTTCGGTCGTGCGCAAGAAGCGCCCCACATGGTGGGGATGCACCATCTTTTCATGCGAGTGATGATGGCCGATGATCACTAGCATAATGCCCGTTTCAGCCGTACTACGTGGTATGTAGCGTCAATTTGTACGCAGGGCTCAGCGAGTGGGGGTTGGTGGAGCTTTGTTTAATGAGGGGGTGGAGAGGTAGAAAGCAATTTGGCGGAATTGTTCCCCATCGTTCAGTCTGATCAAGCCTACTGTCCTTCCGCGTCTTGGCACTGAAGACATGGGTGATATTTAGCCTCGGCAAACGGAAAATTGCTTCGGCAAGCGTTAGGCCTACGAACTCTTTGTGCCATTTTGGCTACCTAGTAGCCAAGGCGGAGCTTGAACAGAGTGGGCTCCAAAGGTTACGGCTAAGATTGCCGTTGAAATTTTCGGGTCTCGAGCCGATGTTGATGTCGAGCAGAAAGTAGAGATCGGCCAGCCCGGTCTGACTTTCGCTTTTGCGTCTTTTT